>PVJI01003886.1:0-116726 GCA_004026765.1 Micronycteris hirsuta | reverse complement strand
AAATCATGAAGAGCAAGGGACTACAACCAAGAATAATCTATCCAGCAAAACTTTCATTTAGAATGGAAGGGCAGATAAAGTGCTTCTCAGATAAGGTCAAGTTCAAGGAGTACATCATCATGCAGCCTCTACTATATGAAATGTTAAAAAGTTTCGTATGAGGACTCAGGAGTGAAGGCACCGAGGCCAGATCAGCTACTGGGAAATTCAGATCAGCCACAGCCAACACGCTTCTGAGGTAAGCAAACAAAATACAACCAGAGAAACAAAATAGAACCAGAGACATTGAAGTTTAGAACATTCCGGCAGTAACCAGAGGGGAAGGGGAAGGGGAGAAGGGGGACAAGGGTATTCAGGAACTGCTATAAAGGACACATGGACAAAACCAAGGGGGAGGGGGGAAGCAAGGGAGGGAGGTGGGTTTGCCTGGGGTGGGGTGGGGGGAGGGTAAATGTGGACAACTGTAATTGAACAACAATAAAATAATTAAAAAAAAACAATCAGAGAAAATTCTGTGCCAGGTACCACTATTCTAAGCACTATATATTTTATTCCTTTAATCTTCTCAACGATAAGCATAAGTGCTCATTGTCCTCCAGCTCTGACTTCATGGTTTGTCCTCTTCATCCTCATTTCTGTTGTTTTAGTCAGTGTGTTGCTGAAGTTTTTTAATAAGTATTTATCATTCTTTTGCTTACCCCTGATGGACCAACCCAGCAACCCTGTCAAAAATGGAAAAAGGATTAGTTTCTACATCTATGATATTCCTTGTACTGTTAACCAAGCAGTAGATTTCAAAGGAATATGGAATTTGTTGGCATGGTCTGTCCTTAGGGAACCCGTGTTACTGAGTGTCTCTTTTTTTTTTTACCAGCTAACTGGAATTGTTTCCGTGTCAGATTCTGGCTTAATAGTGTGTGGTTTATGGAAGATATTCTTTTTTTCTTTTTAAAAGTTAGGCCCCATTTACTAGTCCCAGGTATTCTGAAATCTCTGTTTTTCATGATTTTCCAAGAGAAAATACCAGTTACCACTGTGATATTCTATCTATAATCTTATCTGTCATTTGACTATCAAACATGAACTTATTAAAAATACCACATTTTTCAGACTCTAAGATGCACTCCCTCCCCCCCAAATTTGGAAGAAAAAGGGGGGGTGAGTCTTACAGTCCAAATGTAGCTTACCTGGCTTGCTGTGAGTTCTGTTTACATTTACATTAGTGAAATATGTTACTTACGTAATTAAATATTTTACCACATTTTTTGCTTCACATTTTTTTTCCTATTTTTCTAAAACCTAGGTGTGTCTTATAGTCCAGTGTGTCTTTTTTTCCCCTTTTTTCTTTCCTTTTTTTTTTTTTTGCTTTTAAATATAGTTTGTTGATTAAGCTATTACAATTGTCCCATTCTCCCCCAATCTATTCCCCTCCGCCCCGCATCCCCCCGCCCCACTTCTCCTCCCCTTTAGTTCTTGTCCATGGGTCATACACATAAGTTCTTTGGCTTCTACATTTCCTATACTATTCTTAACCTCCCCCTGTCTGTTCTACCTACTATTTATGCTACTTATTCTCTGTACCTTTTCCCCCTCTCTCCCTCTCCCCTGTTGATAACCCTCCATGTCTTATCTAAATCTCTTCAGCATTTCATATAATAAACGCTGAGTGATGATGAACTCCTTGAACTTGACCTTATCTGAGAAGCACTTTATCTGCCCTTCCATTCTAAATGAAAGTTTTGCTGGATAGAGTATTCTTGGATGTAGGTCCTTGCCTTTCATGACTTGGTATACTTCTTTCCAGGCCCCTTCTTGCCTGTAAGGTCTCTTTTGAGAAATCAGCTAACAGTCTTATGGGAACTCCTTTGTAGGTAACGTTCCCCTTTTCTCTTGCTGCTTCTAAGATTCTCTCATTTTTAATCTTGGGTCATGTCATTATGATGTGTCTTGGTGTGTTCCTCTTTGGGTCCAACTTCTTTGGGACTCTCTGAGCTTCCTGGACTTCCTGGAAGTCTATTTCCTTTGCCAGATTGGGGAAGTTCTCTTTCATTATTTGTTCAAATAAGTTTTCAATTTGTTGTTCTTCCTCTTCTCCTTCTGGTACCCCTCTGATTTGGATGTTGGAATATTTAAAGATGTCCCGGAGGTTCCTCACCCTCTCCTCATGTTTTTGAATTCTTGTTTCTTCATTCTGTTCTGGTTGAATGTTTATTTCTTCCTTCTGCTGCAAACCGTTGATTTGAGTCCCGGTTTCCTTCCCACCACTCTTTCTTGTACATTTTCCTTTATTTCACTTTTCATAGCCTTCACTTTTTCCTCAATTTTGCAATCATACTTGGCCATTTCTGTGAGCATCCTGATTACCAGTGTTTTGAACTGTGCATCTGGTAGGTTGGCTATCTCTTCATAGCTTAGTTGTATTTTTTCTGGAGCTTTGATCAGTTCTTGCATTTGGGCCATATTTTTTTTTTTGTCTCTGCACACTTGTTATGTATAAGGGGCTGAGCCTTTAGGTATTCACCGGGACGGGGTTACTCACATTGCTGCATTGTGACACCGTCTGTGGGGAAGGGGTCTGAGAGGGAACAATGCTGCTTGTTCTGCTCTCTGCCAGCTTTCAGTCACTTCCTTCACTACCCACAAGCAAATTGGGCCTTCTGGTGCTGATTCCCACATGGGCAGGCTTGTTCTAGGATCCTGTAGATCTCTCCAATGAATTCTCCTATGAGACTGAGAGTTCCTCCTGCTGCCGCCTCAATCCCCACAGGTGTTTTTAGTTGATGGTTTGAGGTTTTATTTCCCCGTAATGGAGCCCTGGGCTGCACGGTCTGCTCTGCTCCTAAGCTTTTTTCTCCTGGTTTATATGCCCACAAATGCGGGACTGCTGCTCCACCGGCCTCGGTCCCACTGGGTCCGGGTCCGGGTCCGGGTCCGCCAGCCACGGTCCCCCTAGCGTGCTGCAGTGTTGCACACCCGGCTTCACAAACCACCTTTTCGCTGTGCACCTGGCTCCACCCTGCTTATCGGTCTGGATGAACGCATCTTCAACTGTTTGGTTGTTGGACCTCCGTAAAGTTCAATTTTCTGTCTGTTCTGGTTGCTTTTTGTTTTTAAATTGTTGTTGTCCGTCTCTTGGTTGTGCGAGGAGGCACAGCATGTCTACCTACGCCTCCATCTTGGCCGGAAGTCCTTAAAATTCCAGTGCATCTTATAGTCTGAAAAATATGGTAGTTTGATATTTGCTGTTTCCTCACTTATTTAAAGTTTGTTGTTGTCGTTGTTGTTGTTTTGGGTCTGCAGATACTTAACCTCTTCTTATTTTAAAAAAACAAATTTTTTGAGTTGAGTAGCTCAGTTTTCTCTTGGTCATCTGTTAAACTGCACTGCATTCCCCAAAAGATTGACTCTTCACTTCTTTTTATTTGTAACGTAACTACCACAAAGTCCTTTTGTTGTCATTATCACTTTTCCTGAACCTGTACAGGTGTCTTCAGTTCTCATTCTTGTTTTCTGCCTCTTTCCATATTTTGAAATGATTCAGAAGAGGGCATAGTGACTTCTTTCCATTAGAAATTTCTTCCAGTTCCATGTTTCCTTTTGATTGCCAGGCATTATTGTGAAATACCTATTTTCCCTAGTACTTATTTACATTGCTTCCTTAAAACATAGGGTACCTGTTTAACTGAGTTCATCATGTCCCCTTCTGTGATGTCTACGCATTCACACACTATAGATTATTTGGAAATTATATAAGGTTTCTTTACATAACTTCTAGATCCAAACCAGTTCACCCTTGTTGGTACAAATTAATAATACTGTAAATTGCTTTATTTTTGCTTTGTTATCAATAGGAATTCAAAAGAATTGATATGCTATGAATAGTACATGATTTTTCTCTTTCTCCAGGGGAAATCTTTAATTGGTGAATGATTTCTACATACAGAGTTGAGTTTTGTTGATCCTGCATTTTACACACAGGGAGCTGTCTCCACAGTGCTTTGCTTTCTTAAAGGCAATGTAAAAAGTTTTTAAAAATAGTAGTTTCCTTAAACAAGCAAAGCACTGTCTTTAAAAATGCAAGTGTAAAATGAAGCCCAAACTACCAATTAAACCCTTCTTGCTTTGTGCAAAGAAGAAAATGTTTTGTCATTAATGAGAAATGCTGTGTTTTATTCTGCAGCCCATTGCAAAGTGATGTTCTGCCAAAGAATTCAGCTTCACACAGGCTTTCCTAAACCCTTGCTTTCTCTGAAGATTTATCTATTCCAAAAGTAATACATATTAGTGTACAAAGTTCAGATACCACAGAAAAGTGTAAAGTGAAGGTCCACTGCTCCTCCCTTCCTCAAGGGCACCACTGTTGCTAGTGAGCTTGTGTCCTTGCCCTGAAGGCTTACGTTGTCCCCTCCCCGTAGTCACCTTTTCTGGGCTCCTTCAGAACTTTTCGTGTCCTCTGTTCATCTTGGCTAACCAGCTTGAGTATTTCCACTGGAGTGTAAAAGTGTAGTTGTTACATACTTCTGAACTTTCCTGTTTTCTATTATTTCATCAGGAACAAGCGAATGGAGATGCTGAAGAAGGCAACAGAAATGACTCTGAAAACTCCACTTGCGATGAGGCTGAAATTCCACGTGGTGAGACTCATCTCCTAGACAAGGACTCTTTCTCAGTTAGTGAAGCTGTCACTAGTGACGAAGACGAGAGTGAATATGAGGACTGCCAGGAGGAGGAGGAGGAAGATTGGCAGACATGTTCGGAAGAGGACAGCAACCCTAACGAAGAAGCCTGTGGCCAGAACCGGAAGAAGAGCTGTACAGTGGATTCTGAGGCTCAGGGCGTGCAAACCCCACAGAAGAGGCAAACTCACAATTTTAGCCACCTGGTATCAAAGCAGGAATTGCTGGATATCTTTAAGCAGCTGCACACTGGGAAGAAGGTGAAAGACCAGCACCTTACGGTTGGACTGGTAAGATGAATCATGTCATAAATTAGTCACCACAGAGGTCTTTATTCTCCATCCTTTGGTCGCTGCACTGGAATCCAGGTTTCTGGCATCACGGGAAACATGAATCCTCGCTTAGTAGCCACTGCCATTGTGGGAAAGGCAGTGCGACAGGCAGAGTCCAACTTAAAAGAGCGAACTTTCTCGAGGCTTGTGTTGGTCACAGCCCTGTTCGCACCAGTCTTCTCCAGTGTCTCTCAGTTCAGCCCTACCTGACATGTGACTTGCCAAGAGCTGCTAAAGTGGGAGCTTTTACAGTTGTCTCTGGACTTCCGGTCCAGTGTTCTTACCTTCAGGTAATGTAAGCATTTTAGGAAAGGTAGGCTTTTGGCATTCTGTGATCCTTGCCAACTTATACTGTAAATGTTCCAAGAGTATATTAGGGAAAATCCCAACAACTTGGGGCCAGGGACAATATGATAAATACTGTAGTTGCATAAACACTACAAATAAGGGAAAGGAGAGCTGCTCTGTACATATGCCCTAGTTGCAAGGCGGCTGTGAAGAGCGCCCAGCCCCCAGGGAACACGGCGTGGTTGCAGATGGCCCCGCCTTTAGCTGAGGAAACTGAAGTGTTAGAGAAGGCATTTATTCTGAAGACCTTCCTCCGGGAGAACGTGACAATAGAGGACAGTAAATCATGACAGTCTTCTAGCTCTTCAGTTACACATCATGTGTAGCTAACCCTAATTATTTTTTACTCCCTTCCCCTGTCCAGAAAAAAATGAAGTTGTTTTTTTTTTTTCTTACAAATTTTCTTTTAGTCCGTTGATTAAGAGAGTTGTCTCTGAAGCCAGGCAGACCTAGGTGTGATTCCCAGTTCTTTAGTGGCACTGACTTGACTTACTGTGAACCTTGGAAAAGTTATGTAATGTCTCTCAGATTTAAGGCTTCATTTCTCTATATTGCTAAAAACTTATTTTCCGCGGGTACCAGAAAGCCCAGCTTCCCTATGAGTTACTTCATTTCTTTCTTATGTTTAGGGGAATGAGAAGCAGCCTCCCTCCTTTTTTCAGTTTCTCTCTGTAGAAATCCTGACACGTGTTAATTAACTCATTCTGCAAACATTGATCACCTGCTGCCTGCCAAGCATCCTGCTGTGCCCTAGCCAGGATGGATAGAGCAGACAAGATGACACAGCCCCACCCTCGTAGATCTTGTGATTCCAAGTGACGAGACTGAGAGGAGGGAGCTCAGCACCCCACAGGGGTTCTCATGAGTGCGCCTGATGGGGCAGGGGGGGATGAAAGCAACAGAAGTTCCCCCCCCCCCCCCCCCCCAACAAACAGCATTTAAGCGTGTAATAATGTATCATGTAATCAAGATATAAACAAAACATTAGGAGAATATTGAAAGTAATAAGCAGTTACCTGAGATCTTTAAGAGTTTGTATCTTAAAGTATGATGTAAGGTTTGGACCAGTGACGGTGGAACAGCGTTACAGTCAGTCAGAAGGTTAAGTGTTGAAGCAGAGCCCAGGAATGGAACGGTGGGTTCATGGAACAGCCTGTGATTGAGTGGCTGAAGTTAGAAGGTGGTGAGAGTGGAGACTGGCTTGGCGGGAGTGTGTCTGTATTACATCTTGTACTAGAGGTGGAAACTTTGGGATTTTCTGTCCAATGGGATTGGTATTTTATAATCTTCCAGTTGTGCTGATGGAGCATTCTTGGAACCACTAGAGCGTGAATTGGGTTTGGAGGCCTGGGGGAAGGCCTGGAAAAAAAGTAGAGAACAGGGGTGGCATAATTTGAGCAATAAGTTTGCTTGTCATTTTGGAACTTCTTTTGTTCCTGGATATGATCCTGCTTGATCTGAGGCAGCGCGAGGTTTCATGTTTATTGATAGCTGGGAGAGAGGCAGAGGTAGAACAGAGGGTATTGTTTCACCCAGAACCCAAGAGTAATTGAAGAGTTTTAGTAGCTTGATAACCCACATCAGGTCACTGCACCATTTGAAGTTTTTGGCCAGCAAGACAGAAACTTGGTGATGTTATTAAAAATAATTGTACGTTGTGATAATGAAAATACCTGATGCTGAGCTTCACCCAGTATGGAAGATCCAGTGAAAACAGTGAAATGCCTGCAGGTGGGAGGTGAGGGAAGAGCGGGGAACAAGGCGGTGAGTTTTACTGTAGCATCTGCTCTTAGAGCAAAACCTATAAAAATGAAAGGCATTTGTTCATCTCTGGACACGAATCTGAATAAACACACCCATACCATGGGAGCGGGGAGGGCGTCTGACAACAAACAAACAGCACATGGCACAGACAATCTGTAGCAAGTAGACACTCGTGCTGTGTTGCCACTCTCCGTATAGTACCTTTGGGTGCAGGTGGGACGGGGTCCCTCACCTGGTCGATGGGAGGATTCCACTGCAGGTCTTTGGGTCTTCGATAGGGGTACTGTTTGACAGCTCAGTAACTTCTCGGTCTCTTCTAGGTGGGCTACCCAAATGTGGGTAAAAGTTCAACAATCAATACTATCATGGGCAACAAGAAAGTGTCTGTGTCTGCCACACCTGGTCACACCAAGCATTTTCAGGTATTCATTTCTGGGCATTGGCCTCTGTGTCTTCTCGGCCAGTTCCTCCCGCTGGGTATTTTCTGAATGCCTTTCCTGTGCCGTTCTGTGCCTTTCGTGTGCTGCTCTTTCCCTTCCTCTGCTCCAGGCCCACGTCAACCTCTTACGTGTCTTTCAGACTCTCTTTGTGGAACCTGGCCTCTGCTTATGTGACTGCCCGGGCCTGGTGATGCCATCCTTTGTCTCTACCAAGGCGGAGATGATCTGCAGTGGAATCCTCCCAATCGACCAGATGAGGGATCACGTTCCGCCTATGTCACTGATATCCTTTCTGCTCTGCAAAGACGCTGGTTGTTATGTGTGAATTGGGGCTTCAGGTTTATTTTGGACATTGCCTTGCACTTGATGTGTTCAGGACTGGTATCCGAGAATGGAAGATCTGAGATACTAGTGCTCTGCCCAAGTTCACGCAGCGAGACAGCAGCAGGGCTTCAGAATGAGAACCTCACGTGCTGGCTGCAGCAGGGCAGCCCGGTACAGATGGAGGGTCCCAGGCTGGGATGTCAGCCGCCGACTGCAAACCCGTTTGAATCCTGACACTGCCGTTTTACTGAGTGACCTTGGAAAACTTGCTTAACCTTCCAGAGTCTTCCTTTTCTATTAAATGAGGGCAATAATCGCTGCCTCACAGTCAGTTAGGAGAATTTAAACATAGCTAACATGTATTGAATTTTTGCTATGTACTTTGTTAAACACTTACCAAGTAATACGTCATTTAATTCTCAAGACATCCCTTGAGGTGGGCACTGCTACTGAGAAAATTGAGGCCCACAGAAGTTAAACAGTTTGCCTCGGATCTCTCAGCAAGTCCAGATTAGAAACTTGGCTGCCAGCAGTGTAATGAGTTGACTCACGTAAAGCAGCTGGGCTCGAGGCTGGCATGGAAAACATGCTCAAAGACAGATCTGTTAAGAACTGCAGGGTCTAAGGTTTAACCCTACTTAGAGCAACAAGTTAATCTTACTGTTTTGTGGGTGCTGGTAAAAGATGAGACTCGGTGAAGCCTGGCATGCAGATCTGCTCATTTATAAGTAGGGTAGAATCCCAGGCCCTGCATGGTTCTTGACAGAATTCTTCATAACTACACTTAAGGCCACAGCTTTTGTTTACCTCAGTTTGTTTCCTCTTTCCATAGAAATAACAAGAGTTCATTCACTGTGATAAATAAAATATGGTATATCTCTAACATAGGATACAATCATTTAAAAGAATGCATAAAGTACAGCATAAGGAATGTAGCCAGTAATATTGTAATAACTATGGATGGTGCTAGGTGGGGACTAGACTTATCGGAGGATCGCTTTAAAATTATGTAATTGGCCCTGGCTGGTGTGGTCCAGTGGATTGAGCACTGGACTGCGAACCAAAGGGTTGCTGGTTTCATTCCCAGTCAGGGCACTTGCCTGGGTTTTGGGCTGGGTCCCCAGTAGGGGTTGTGCAAGAGGCAACCATACTGTTGATGTTTCTCACCCTCTCTTTCTCCTTCCCTCCAGCTCTCTAAAAAGAAATAAAATCTTTAAAAAAATAAATAAAATAAAATTATGTAATTGTCTAACCACTGCTCTATATACCTGAATCTAACACAAAATAATATGGAAGTAAACTAACTGAAAAATTAAAAAAAGAGAATGTGTTAAATCTACTTGTAATAACCTGGAGAATCTCAAAGCATTTATTGCAAGCCGAATTAGGTTGGGTTCTGTGGAGGATGCAGGTGTGAATCAGATGTGGACCTGCGCTTTCGGGATTCAGTCTGTCGGGGATACGCGGCATGCACGTGAGTAACGAGTACAGGACAGCAGGGAGCGTCCCGCGTAGAGTAAGAAGAATCTCTGGGTGATCAGACAAGGGGGGAATAACCTCTGCTTACACAGGCATAGGGGTCAGAAACAAAGACGGTCCTTTGTGTCCGACTTAGGATCATCTTACAAATCTGGTAGTTCATTTAGATAGAAATGTATCACCTTTAAGGTGTATTTCAGAGCTATTTTAGTAATTGTCACTTAAAAGGATTCATTTGGAAGTGATTGTTGGTGCATTAGGCTTCATTTAAAGAAGGTTTTCAATTAATGAATAACGGCACTGCTCTTTCGGAGAGGTGAGAGGGTTTTGCCAGGGAAGTCCCGCAGTACCACGTTCTCCCAAGCACGTGTCAGACGCCGTGGGGAGGGGGGGCTCAGTTCAAGTTTCCTTGACAAGCATACATTTGCCAGAATATTCCTAGACATGTTTTAGAAGCTACCTACGGCATTAATATCATAAAGCCTAGAGAGGATGAAGATCCCCATCGACCCCCAACATCGGAAGAACTGCTGACAGCTTACGGATGTGAGTTGTGATTTATTTTAAAACATGAACCAAAAATAATATAGCTAGTGAGAAAAAGAGTGCTCTGCAAAGATAACAAATCCAGAATTTTTTCTTAGCGTTTTTCAGTTAATCTTCCATGGTTGATATTTTTGTTTTCTCCGTTGGCCTTGCCTAGAAAGTGGCCTCCTCCAGGTAGCTGGTTTGGTGGTAGCTTCAGGGTCCAGCAGTAACGGAGGGGAGCTGAGCGCCACCTGAGTGGTACTTTACTTCATCGTGCTAAGTGCTTTTTAGAAGTTAGAGAAGGAGATGCTTCGTATCCCTTGCCTCTTCCCCAGGTCTGCCCTTCCCCAGCCTTCATCCCAGAAGCCAGTCCCTGGTTCCCTCGTCCCAGGCCCGTCCCACAGGGGAGGCCTCTGTGTATGGGCAGTGTTCCGAGCTCCCGCAGGGAGCACAGGTCCTGTCAGCAGTTACCACAGCCTTGTAAAGAAAAAGCCTGAGGACTTACGCTGCTTTGATCGTACCCAGGTGCAGGCATGGTGGTTCTGCTCTGAGGCTTCTTCTGGAGACTTCTCCCAAACAGGGAAGAAAGGGGGTGTTGGGAAGCAAATGAATATGCTCCCCAGAGCAGGATAGAGTTATGAAGGGAGCATCAGAAGAGAGAGACCTCAGAGTCGAGGGAATGGAGCTGGTTAGGGTAGGACACGACGTCATCCTTCCCTGCCCTCGGTCCCTCGTGAGCCTTGTTTAACATTAACACATTTCGTACCGCGTAGAAACTTCTGAGACATAACGCCAGGGACCGCACGATGTTGGGCAGACTGCACGTTAATTAAATTGTCTCGTGATGCGGTCCTTCACAGATCGTGCGCGAAACACGAGAAAACTTGTGAGCGGTACTGAAAGTGTTAAAATGAGTCCAAGCTGTCCCAACTCCCTGTTTTACCCCAGTTTCACGTGGGAGTTATCTTAGCGTATCATTTTTCCAATTGATTGGGATTTGTTTACCTTAAATACCAACTTTAAAGGTGGTCTGGGGACCTGCATCTACCTAAAGAAATAGCCCTGTTAGCAGCCTCTCTGTGCATGTGTGACCTGCTTTTAAAGGAGTTGTCTCCAGCTGGGAAGGAGTTCAGTCTACTGGCAGAAAAAGGTGGTTTGATAGGAACAATGCTTAGGTGAGACCTTGAATTTCACCTTAATTGAGAGACTTAAAGAAGATAAATACTAAGAAGCACTTGTGGTGAGGCTGGTGTAGTCACAGAATCATAGGAACAGAAGAGACCCTAAAGAGCACGCCCCGTCTCGTTCTCTGTAAGACAAGTAATCTGAAGTCAGAGCGTGTCGGGTGGCTCAGCCTGGAGGAGAACCTGGTTCCCTCACCCAGCACACTGATGCGGTTGGAGTGAGGGAGGAGCCCGTGTGGGGGGCGGGGTGGCCGCACAGGCGCAGTTTCTGCAATTACCACCTGCGGGTCCGTGAAGAATGGCCTCTGACACTTCGTTTTAAAAGATGTTGCTAAAGCTTAGTCTGCGTTTTCTTTAAAATACCAGTGTAGTTGAGCAGCTGTTCATATGTTTGTTAGCGATTTATACTCGTATTTCTTTGTGAATCATCTTTTCTCTATACATTATTTGTTTCTGTCTTGATTTATAGTTAGTTATGACATGCGCCACAAATGTTTTTCCCAATGTTTATGGTTTCTTTGGCACTACAGAAGTTAACAATTTTAATAGATTAGTTTTTTTCTTTTTTTTCCCTCCCTTGGCTTGATTGGATTTGTTTTACTTGGGGAAGGCGTTCCATATCCCAAAAGGATAAAACTGTTGTCTGTAGTATTTTTTATTTTTTAAAACCTTTAGATTTTTAATCTGCCTAAATGTACTTTTGTGTGTGTGGTATGAACTCTGGGATTCTGTTTTCTTCTAAATTAAAAGCGCCAACGCACAGCTAGCACGTGAGGGAGCTGAGTTTTGAACCCAGCTGGTCTGCCGAAGCCTGTGTGCTTACCCACTGTGCTCTGCTGCTCCCTTCTCACTGAGGTGCTGTTAAGGAGCCTTTGTTGTGTGTTTGGGAGACTGGAAGAAGTGTGAGGGTGTATATAAGAGAACTTGCCCTATTGCTTTTGGTTTTACTATTAATGTTGAACATTAATAGTATTCTACATAGTATTCTACAAGAATATAGTATTCTACAAGTAGGCTCCTTGAATAAATGTTTAAAATAAAGAAATGGAAGAAACAAGTAGAGTAGAAGTTGCATGTGTTACAACGTGGTGCTAGGATATTGGATAACACAACATGGACCCTTCTCCTGGGTTATCAGAGATGTTTTTATAATGCTAGCCAGAATATTTTCTACAATGCTAATTGACTTTTAAAGTAAAGAGTCAGCATGCATCGTGGGGTAAGGGAAAGGACTAAGTTTTCATCACCTCAGTACCTATATTGGGGAGTTCTGCGTTCTAACGTAGGTTTTGCGGACTCCGTTTCTCCTCACAGGTATGCGGGGGTTCATGACGGCGCACGGGCAGCCGGACCAGCCTCGGTCTGCACGCTACGTCCTGAAGGATTACGTTAGCGTGAGTGCGCCCCGCTTCTTGTCACTCTTGAATAAATAGGTCTTCTTTCTCCACAATATTGATTTTAGAAAATGGTGACCTGTTAAATTATAAAGGAGATATTTTCTCATCGAGATTATTTTATAACTGGATTTATATTCTCGATGCAGGAGAGCTAGCATCATACAAATCAGTGAAGTGAATGATGACAATGTGAAAGAGATGAAGGTCTCTGAACACCTGTTGTCGGTGAAAGTGATAAATTAATGTCTGGTTTTTCCAACTCCTGTAGCACAGTCTTCCATGTAATACAGCTGTTTATATGCCCTACACTTATTAGTAACACTAATTATAGCTAACATTTATTCAAAGCTAACCCTGCTGGGAATAGTTGCGAATGGTTTACAGGTATTATCTCACTAAACACACATAAGTCTGTGAAGGTTATTATTCTCATATTATAAATGAGGACGTGCTAAATTTTGGGTTTTTCTCACCAGGAAAAGAGCAACTAATGCCACCTATCTCGTGAGATTAGTACAGAAAATATGTAAGAACAATGTACAGATGTGGAAATACACACACACCGTGAAGCTCAGTGTCTGGCACATAATTAGCCCCACTAATTTTTATGTATTAAGCTCTTAATTCTTTCCACAAATTAGCATTACAGGCCCTAGTGATAACAGGCTTGAGGGTTTGGCTGTATTCCCTCCTCGGTACCACATTAGCAGGGCTCTTGGAGCACAGGAATAAAAGTGGGCAGTCACCTCTTGCCTTCAGTTCAGAGGAAATAGTGAAATGTTTTATGAATAAATTGTTTATTTACCACTTACTGAGCTGGAGGATGGGAAGGCGCATTAAAAGCAGTCACAGTTTTTAGAGTGTTTATGGTGGAGCGAGGGAAGTCTGCCCCCAGTGAACAGCTGCAGCCAGCCCCGTACCCATTAGTGCAGCCAGACTGTCCGGCTGTGTCCTGGTCGTCACTTTGGAAAATACACATAAATACAGTCATAGGAGCGTGCTTAGAAATGCGAATGAGGCGAAAGGAGCACAGAAGAAGAGAGACTTTATTCCTGCCTGGTGGCTGTGGCTGGAGGCCAGGCCTCTGCAGCACCGGGGCCGTCATCAGTGTCACAGGGCTCTCAGCCGCAGTCGGCCAGCCCCGCTCGGCCAGCACGCGGAGGCCGGCAGCCCTGTCCCAGCGTGCCTGGTCGGGGTGCCTTGTCCGAGGGCTGTTTCTCTGTCCTGGGGTGGCACTTACGATGCGCTGTTATCGTTCGCGTGGTCTTTATAGGGTAAACTTCTGTACTGTCACCCTCCTCCGGGAAGAGACCCTGTGACCTTTCAGTATCAACACCAGCAACTACGAGAGAACAAATGGGAAGGTGGCGAAATAAAAACACAGCTGGGTGGAAAAAAGAAAGCAGAACAGATTGAAAATGTTGTCGACAAAAGCTTTTTCCATCAGGTAAGTTTTAACGTTTTTCTTAATTTCTCCTCCAACGCATTTTGTGTAACGTCTTTGTTGGCATATAATTTACACATCGTTACACTAAATTCACCTTTTAAAAATACGCAGTTCAGTAGTTTACGTTACACTCACAGAGTCGTGCGACCATAACCACTGTCTAATTTTAGAACATGTTTGTGACTCTAAAAAGCAACCCCAGGCCTATTAGCAGTTGCTCCCCATTTCCCTCTCCCACCCGGCCCTGCCCACCACTAATTTACTTTCTCCATAGATTTGCCTATTCTGGGCATTTTTTATAAATGGAATCATACACTATGTGGTCTTTGGGACTGGTTTCTTTAATTGGCTTTAGTAACTTCAAGGTTTATCCATGTAGCAGGCTTTGTCCCTTTTTATTGCCAAGTAATATTTCATTGAATGGATAGAGCACATTTTGTTTATCCACTTAGTCAGTTGATGAACAGACATCTGGTTGTTTCCCCTTGTTGTCTATCATGATTAATACTGCTGTGAACATTCGTGGGCACGTTTTTGTGTGGACATATATTTTCTGTTCTCTTGGGTGTATTTTTAGGAATGGGATTGCTGGGTCATATGGTAACCCCATATGACTTTCCAAAACAGCTGCTACATTACATGCCCACTAGCATGTATGAGGATTCCAATTTCTCCACATTCCTGCCAGTATTTTTCTGTATTTTTAAACTTTATTTACTTTTACTTTTTAGAGAGAGGGGAAGGGAGGAAGAGAAACATTGAGGGAGGGAGAAGGAGAGGGAGAGAAACATCTATTGGTTGCCTCTCACACACACCCAGCTGGGGACCTGGCCTGCCACCGGGCATGTGCCTGGACGGAGAATGGTACCAGTGACCTTGCGGCTTGCAGGCCAGTGCTCAGCCCACTGAGCCACACCAGCAGGGCTCTCCTTTTTCATTGGAGCCATCCTAGAGTGTGTGAAGCGCTGCTTCCCTAATGGCTGCTGACGTTGGGCGTCCTTTATGTGCTCACGGCACGTGCCCGTATCTCTTCCCTGGAGGATTGTTCGTGGCTGTTGGGTTGTAAGAGTTCTTCATATGTTCTTTCATAAGCCTTTATTGCTTATAGTTTGCAGGTTTTTCTTGCATTTAGTGGATTGTCTTTGAGCTGCCACAATTTAATCACTGTGTTTACATCACAGGTATAATTTTTTAATTTAAAAAGCATTTTCACCCTGGCTGGTGTAGCTCAGTGGATTGAGCGTGGGCTGGGAACCAAAGGGTCCCGGTTTGATTCCCAGTCAGGGCACATGCCTGGGTTGCAGGCCAGGTCTCCAGTGAGGGCCATGTGAGAGGCAACCACACATTGCTGTTTCTCTCCCTCTCTTTCTCCCTCCCTCCTCCTCTCTAAAAATAAATAATAATAATAAAAAAAAAAAAGCATTTTCAGTTATAGTTGGCATACAGTATTATATTAGTTTGGGTGTAAAATGTAGTGATCAGACATTTATATGACTTATCAGGGGTCACCCTGATGAGTCTAGTATCCATCTGGCACACACAGGTACGGTTTGTATATAGCATTTTAAAGACCAAACTTATGTGCAGAACAGTTAAATCATATAGTCATACCTAATATATATCTTTAAATACGTTTGTGGCTACTATAAAAGAATAGGATGTAGGAGTCAGATGTATGCAGAGAATGACTTTTTTCTGTGTTTATACGGTGCCTTATTCGTGTGCCTCACACAGTGGTCCTGGCGAGGCTCACCAAGCAGGCACCGTTGTCCCCTTCATCACTGAAGACACCGAGGCTGAAGGCGGCAGAGTGACTTACTTAAGGACGCTGGTGTTAAGTGGCAAAGCTGGGCGTGGATTTAAGTTGTTGTGGTTCATTTGAATTACTTCAAGTCTGCCAATATTTAGAAGAAAATTTACCAATAAGCAGAAAAATTAGAGGTTCTTTCTAGGGTCTGCCACTGTCATACAGGACATTTAAGTTGAAGTTTTAAGTGTTTGCAAAACTTCTAAAGATAATGTAAAAGAAAGCTGAAAAGTTACAGTTAATTGTAGAATAATTATGTATCTAAGCTTTAGTTTCTAGAGTAATATTTACTACTTTAAGAAGACTGTGAGATACTGCTTTGTATTTACAAATCATACAAGATTAAATTTTCTCTAAGTAAACTTAAAATTTTTTTTTACTTAAATCCCAAGTTTACAACTTTTTTGAGCACTGTGTGCCAGCTATTAAACTGACTATGAACAAGAGTAAGATGCGAAAATTAGTAAGACGATTACTGCTCTGAGGGGGATCGCACTCCAGCAAAGGGAAGATGGGCAAGTTAACAAACAACGTGCTGTGTTAGGTCTGGGGAGGGTGAGTCCAGGGCTCTGTGAACCCGGGCTGGAGAGCGGTTATGTTGGGGCTGAGAGCAGAGTAGGTGAGTGAGAGCTGTCTATAAAGAAGATGGATGTTTAAGCTGGACTTTGAGAGACAAATAAAAATATACCAGCTGGAAGGAGTGGTGAGGGCCAGATCTCTAGGCAGAAGGAGCTGCATGAACAAAGGCTTATGGGAGTGTGGCGTTTATCGTTAAGGAGGCCATGTTGTAGGTGACATGTGTGCCATGTGAGAGGGCCTGAACTTGATTCTCCTGGCCACAAGGAGCCATCAGATTTGTGAGGACAGGAATAGAGATTATGATTAGAGAACTCTTGTAGAAATGAGTCTTGCAGTGGCCCAGTGAACACTGATGAGCTCCTGGGTCAGAGCAGTGGGGAAAGATTAACAAAATTCCAGAGACGCCGGGATCAACAGAACTTAGAGGCCTACCGACTGTGAATAATCGATGAAGAAGACAGACAGAATGCGCCGTCTTGGCAGCTGGGCAGATTCTTTATACCACTCACTAAAATAAAGAACGGAGAGTCAGTTTCTGACTAAATTTAGACTGAGGCAGGTTGAATTTCGATATCAAGATAGAGATTTCCAGGAAGTAGCTAGTTCTGTGATTCTAGGTACAGATCATTTTTGAAGCTGAGGGAAAGAGAATGAACTGAACACACAATACTGGAAACTTAGCATTTAATGGGAAGAAAGGACCTGGGAAAGAGATGGAAATCCACTCTCTTGGAGTTCTCCATAAATGATACTGTGCATATCTTCTGAAGGAGACTGCTGATAGCTCAATATTCTCTCTTATTGTTAGGAAAACGTGAGAGCTTTGACCAGAGGCGTCCAGGCTGTGATGGGCTACAAGCCTGGGAGTGGCCTGGCGACTGCAGCCCCTGTGAGCTCTGAGAGCGGCGCTGGGAAGCCCTGGAAAAAACATGGCAACAGAAATAAAAAAGAGAAAAGCCGTAGACTCTACAAGCACCTGGACACATGAACACAGCAGAAGTGGCGTCTGCGCTGTGCATCTGGAACAGAGCAGAAGCTGCTGCTTGCCTGTGGTGCTACCGAATCGGCCCTGCGCTGGTGGCACACAGCGCGCCCCGCAGTCAGTGAGAGGCCGGCAGAGCTCTTGGAGGCACCAGCTCTGCCTGCCCTGGAGCCGCCTCCTGCAGGAGACTGGATTTGAGTTGGGAGATGAATGTGTATATTTGTTTGTGCAAACATATACACACACTTGGAAGTGGGGAATTTTTTGAAAAGATATTAAAATTAAATTTCCAGATGTATATTTGTCTGTACAAACGTACACACAAATGTATACTAATTTATAAGTTGGGAGTTTTTTGAACAGATAATTAAAATTAAATTGCCACTAACATGTTTTACTGGTTTATGTACATACATTCTCATTTGGACATTTCACATTCTTTTTACAGACAATTTTAATTTGCTAAAACCTGACTGGGTTTTTAGATGGATTCTTTTAGGTACATCCTTTAGATTAATGGTTCTAAACCTCATGCGTACTGAGCACACCCCTGGTAGGGCAGAAGGCATATCATGTCTTGGAGTGTGGGGCTGGCATGTGTTTTTCTATAGCTGACCCATGGAGTGAGAAAACAGGCAGTCAGCTGTGTTCATTTTAGGCGTAGGGATCCCTGATGTCCTTGGTGCTTCCTTGGTAATTACAACCATTAAAAGTAAGACAAGGGCAGTTCACCATCTACAGTCACACTCACTCCAATACATTTATAATACACTTTGGCTGTTTAGGCCACTGACTTCTTCACCTTTGTCTCCCTTTCTCTCTGAGCCTTATTCCCTTAACTCAGATCGTTACTGTTTTCTGTCACAGATGTTTTTGGAAATCTAATGGAAGTGATGGCTGCTCTCTCTAGAAAAATGCACGTTCCCATATACACAGTTTTGCAAAATAGAAGATTTATAGACCCCCTCCAAAATCCAGCCATGAATTCAGTTAAGCCCCCCCTTGAAAGGGGGGTAGGGGTAGGTGAAGCCGGGCAAAGGGGGGATAAATACGGACGGGAAGAGACTGGGGCCGTGGGTGCACGTTGCAGGGTGCAGGGGATGTTGGGTTGAGTTGTACATTTGAAACCTGCGTGGTTTTGAGAATCAGTGTCACCCAATAAGTTCAATTTAAAAAGATACTTGAAAATGTGTTATATCTAGGGAATGACAAAATTACCTGTATTTACCAAATACTTTTGACCAACTACCATGTAACAGGAAGGACAGTCCAAAAACTGAAAACCGGGGGGCAGGGCCGTGAAGTGGGAAGGAGTGCTGCGGGATGGACCACTGCAAGAGCCAGGTTGCATGGGGCCTTTGGGCCTGCGAAGGGATCCTGGGTGTCTTCTCAAAACCGTGTGTCAACCAAGGGAGGGTTTATGCAAGTGAGGAATGAGATGTGTTCTCGTTCTTCATTTTATGTCACATGAAAGGTTATTCCAGGTCAATCAAGGCTGAGGTAGACCTAGGAAATGCAAAGCTGGAGATGTTCTAAATTTCTGTTCCTCTGTCTTAACAGTTTGCACCCATTCATTCCCTTTCATTTCAGAGAAGTGAGACCACCTAAAAAGCTCATGATGGAAGAAGAACGAGCATTGGCACGCGAAAACATACTTAGTTCCCTTTATTGAAGGACAGACAGACACAGGCATGTAGCAGAAACTCATACCAAGTGGACAAAACCTGTGCTTATTTAGAATGCTTTGTTCTAATGACGTGTAATAGCGAAAAACATGAGACTTAGAAAAAAATCATGCTTCCATGCATTTGATTATTTTTTAACAAGTTTATTGAGATAATTCGCATACCTTGCAAATTCACCTATTTAAAGTGTATACTATTCAACGGTTTTTAGTGAATCCACAGAGTTGCACAATCACCACCATGATTTTACACTGTCAGCCCAAGAAGAAATCCAGTGTCCTGTAGCAGTCAGTCCCCAGTCCTCGTCCCCAGCCCTCAGCAGCCGTCCATCTAATTCACATACAGATTTGTCTGTTCACATTTTACAAATGGAGCCACACAATGGCCTATGACTAGCTTTTACTTAATCGAACATCTTCAAGGTTTATGTTAATAACATCTATGAGTACTTTATTTCTTTTTATTGCTGAATAATATTCCATTGTATATACATACCACATTTTGCTTATCCATTTATCAGTTAATAGACATTTGGGTTTCTGTTTTTTGATTATAATGAATAATGCTGCTGTGAACATTTATGTACTGGTTTTTGTGTGGACACAAGTTTTTCATTCTCTTGGGTATACATCTAGGAGTAGAATTGCTAGGTCATTGGATCTGCTATCTATTTCACCTTTTGAGCAGCTGCTAGACTGTTTTCCAGAGTGGCTGGCTGCACCATTATACATTTCCCAACAATAGTATATTGCGTCCTAATTTCTCCACATCCTCGTTACATACGGTCCTGTTGTAGCTGCCCTAGTCGGTAGGATGTGCAATGGTGTCTCACTGTGGTTTTGATTTGCATCCCCTTGATGACTAATGATGTCGAGCGTCTTTTCATGTGCTTATCGGCCACTTGCACATATCTCTTTGGAGACAAGTCTACTCAGATTCTTTGCCCATTTTTAATTGGGTTATTTGTCTTTTTATTATTGAGTTGCAAAAGTTCTTCATACATTCTAGATACAAGTCCCTTATCAGGTATATAATTTTCAAATACTTTCTGCCATTCAGTAGGTTGCCTTTTCATTTTCTTGATAATGTCCTTTGAAGCACATTTTTAATGTTCGTGAAGTCCAAATTTATGTTTTTAATTTGGTTCCTTCTTCTTTTGTTGTTTTAAAATTATTGCCACATCCGAGATTACTAAGATTTACCCCTGTTATTTTCTTCTAAGAGTTTTATATTTAGATCCCTGATCCATTTTGAGTTAATTTGTGTATATGGTGTAAGGTGGGGAATGGACCAACTTCATTCTTTTGCTTGTGGATATCCAGTAGTCCCTACACTTTGTTGAAAAGACTAGTCTTTTTCCCCATTGCATTGTTTTGGCGCTCTTGTTAAAAAATGTAGCGTAAATGTGAGGGCATATTTCTGCCTTTGATACTGAACACCCGTGAATGTGGGACAGTGGTGTGGAGTGTCTTTCTCACAGCTATTCCTGGTAAGAGGTGTCCGGTCGACGCCCTGCCCAGCCCTACTTCCAGTTCACCAGCAGCCCCGTGGACAGCTTTCTCGCACAAGACCGCTGTTTTCTGCCTTTGCACCCCACAGAAACGTGCTCAGCCTGCACGTAGGACTGGGGATTAACGCCCCCAGAGCAACCCCCAGATGGAAAGGGATGGGGGCTGGTTAGGAAGTACCCCAGGTTCCCCATCACTGCGCACATTCTGCGTGTTCCTCACTAGACCCTAAGTGGACTCGAGCCCCACTTGCCCTAAGCCAACGTCGTCTCATTAACTCCCCCCGGTTGCCTTTCTCCTGTCCGCGTCTCACCTTCTCCACGGCCTCACTTCTAATTCATGGGCTTACCTCCTAAATTAACTAACTGAACCACAGTTAGACTCTGCTTAGAGTCTGAGGAACCCAAATTAGGACGCCCTGAAAGGATCTTCTGCCCAGAACGTTTTGTTAAGCCTCCTGTGCATTTTTTAAAGTATCCCCGCCCTTGTTCAGCATAGTACTTCCGATGACAAATTGCAATTAGTGCTCTATTGTTCTGACATTTTCCCTGAGCCCTTTTATTACAAGGAATATGCCGCCCGTTTAAACTATAACCTGCTCTATGTCATCTGTTTACATCTTGGGAAATTAGACGGAAGTTGAAGTTTTGTCAAGAAGCCAAGAGCAACATGTTTTCTTGGTGGGCAGCGTGGAAAACGCAGCAGTAAGCAGAAGTCTGCTTACTGCCCCCGTTTCCACGGCCTTGCCCTTCGTCAGTCTTTGTGGGGAGGGAGGGAATTCAAAACGTCCACCCTTAATCCTTTCCACTATTTGTCTTTTGTGTTCAGTTGGTGAGCTCCAGCTTCGCCTTTTTTGTGGGTTTGAAATTTTTCAAAACGAAAATATTGGGGACTGTGAGATCATAAGAGAGTTTAATATTATCACAAGGGCTCAGAGTCAGTCAGAAAAACAGCCAGAATTGTGGAAGACCAGAACCAAACAGTGACTGCAGGGAACAGAAACGTAGCTTCTGTCTTCCCTCTGCCCTCGCTGGCTGGTGGGAAGCTCTCACACCGGCCTGTAGGAACTTGGCATGATGCTGGTTTCTTTCTGAATTGTAAACTGCAGTGGGAACTTATATTTCTCTTCCATAATTTTTTTTAAAGATTTTATTTTTATTTATTTTTTAGTGAGAGGGGAAGGGAGGGAGAAAGAGAGGGAGAGAAACAGCAATGTATGGTTGCCTCTCACAGGGCCCTCACGGGGACCAGGCCCGCAACCCAGGCATGTGCCCCGACTGGGAATCGAACCGGGGCTGCTTGGTTCCCAGCCTGCGCTCAATCCACTGAGCTACACCAGCCAGGGCTCTTCCATAATTATTTTAATGCCAATATTCATGAACTGCATTCTACTTAGTTGGCTCTTTAAAAGTTGAGCTGCCTTGCTATTAGACAGTATTCATTGAGATTAACCTCTTTAAAAAGGTAGAGTAGAGCTTTCCTTGTTACATCTGTAAGTTCTGTTAGTTCCTGCCTAGCTTCTGAGCATGGTGAAGTAAATGACTTCAGTAATCAGATGTTATTAATGAAGAACTTGAGAGGAAATCAGTAAAAAAAACAAAACACCCTCACAAGATCATGCACTGTGTCGATGATAGAGTTTTAACTTTTTTTTCATACTCATCCAAAGACAATTTTTTCTCTCATTGCTTTTAGAGAGAGAGAAAGGGAGAGAGAGACACGTTGATGTGAGAGAGAACGATTGATGGATTGTCTCCCACACACGCCCAGAAGACCAGGGACTGAACCCACAACCTAGGTACGTGCCCTGACCAGGACTTGAACCCACAGCCCTTCGGTTACTGGATGATGCTCCCACCAACTGAGCATACCAGCAGGGCCAGATGACAGAGTTTTAAATAGAACCCAGGACCCAGGAGTCCTACCACCTGCTTTCATCACGACACTGCAGCATGTCTACAATAGGATTAAGATTTGAATATACCATTATTTCAAAATGCATTCTCTTAGAGTTGATGTCTCTACTTTTATAGCAGGTAAATCAAACTGATGGGAGTTTTTTAACGTCATTGTTTGAGGAGTAGCCACGAGCCCTTCCTCTAAATAATGCATTTGACATGAACATTGGCAAGAGGCAGTGTGTCCTCAGAAGAGAAAGCTGTTGAGCTGCTGGCCTGTGCCCCCAGGTAGCTGGGATTCATGGCCACGACTGGCGGCCCGCTTGCAGGACGGCCCAGGTTGCTGCAGCCCCCCCTTCTCAGGAAAATGCCTGTGGGTGCAGTGCCTCTGCCAACGGGAAATGCCTCCTTGAGGGGAGAACATGTGTTATGATCCGCTTGTTAGTTTTTCTTTTCGACAAACTCAGGACCTTGGCCAAAAAAACATTAGCTTCTGGGCGGAGCAGCCGCCAGACCTCTGAAGAGCCTGGTAAAGGAACTGATTCACTTCCTGAGGACCAGCCCTGTGGAGGGCCCTCTGGAACAGACTGGGACAGGCTGGGAGGGGTCCTGCCAGCAGGGAGGGCGTTGGTAAGAATACCTAACCCCAAGTGTTCCCTGCAGCCTCATGCCTGGCTGCAGACTGCCTCTCTCACCTCATCTCCTACTCTCTGCTGCTTGCTGGTGGCCACAGGCCACGCTCTTCCTGCCTCCCTTTGCAGGGCGGGTGCCATGGCCTCGTTGCCAGAAGCAAACATTCTCCAACTCCCAGCTGCTGCATTTCTCAAAAGCCTTCCCCAACTCACCCCACACACAGTGTTAGGTGTCACCAAAGAAGCACTGTGAACGTACTACTACTATAGTACATGACAGATTCATATGGACTGTTTAAAACTCAACTTACTCATTCAGTAAATATTATCTTACCATGGATCAGGCACTGAGCTAGGAGCTGGGGCTACGGGATGAACTGAACAACTCGCTGCGAGGCGCTCACAGCCTGGTTGCAGGACATGCTCGTCATGCCGGGAGAGGTGTCCCAGCAGAGGAGGCCTGCAAGCACAGGCGTTTGTGTCCCCACGGGGCTGGGACACCCAGTCAGCCTGCAGAGGGAAGGTTGTCGGTGATTAGCTTTGGGAAGGAAGAATTAGGAGTTCGTTTTTAGACATGTTTGATCAGACATGCGAGGGGAAATGTCGAGTAGGCAGCGGCACTTGAGTCTAAAGTTTGGTAGGGGGGTGCTCTGACCTGGAGACACTCAGTTGGGAGGCACAAGGACAGGGACAGTATTTAAAGCCAGAAGACTAGATGCTTCTGGCATCTGGGAGAAGAGAAGAGAACCAAGAACTGGGCCCTGTGTCTCCACCATTAGCTGACCTTTCTCTTCACGTTATCGTGAACCATTTTCTGTTTTGGTAGCTCTAAGGCTCTTCTAGGAAAGGCAGTAACAATAATAATTTCTCCTCATGACACGTGCCAGGTGCTCTGTCCGCAGTTTCTAATAATCACAGTAACTCCAGGGTGGACGCTCTCACCCTCACTTACAGGCGAGAACAGCCAAGTGCAGAGAGGACCAGCGCTTGCCCGCGGGTCACAGCTGCCGGGAGGCAGGGCATGAATCCCAGCGGGCAGGGGTTTCGGACCGTGCGTATTTGTTGTTGATCCGCTACAGGAAACTTGAGTTATATACATTTTTCCTTTTAATTTAGCCCTTTAATCTTGTCTTAGTTGACATTCATTTTATATCACTTAACTGTACTCATTTTATTACTTTAATTTTGGCCCCTTTTGTTTAATAACACTTTAATTTTACCTTTATTTGGTCGATTGCTTGTTTAATGTCTCCTTCCTCCACTGAACTAACTGTAAGCTCCACAAAGGTAGGGACCTCGTCTGTTTTCTCCACAAGGTATCCCAGCTCACGGCACGATGTCGGGCACGCAGCGTTTCCTTTCTGCTGTGAGTGGCCGTAACTTGTAAAAACGAGTGAGCCCATGAAATAGGACAGACACTCTAGGAAACAGTCCGGCAGTTCCTCAGACCTCACACAGAGTTCCCACGGGACCCAGCGATTCCGCTCCTGTGCATATGCCCAAGGGAGTCCCAAACCTGTGTCCACGCCAAAACTCGCACTTGAGTGTCCACAGCGGCATTATTCACAACAGCCAAAATGCGAGAACGCCGGAATGTCCATCGACTATAAGTAGATAGATGGGCAAATAAAGTGTGGGACCTCCATGCAGTGGATTATTATTCAGCCACACAGAGGAATGAAGTGAGATACAAGCTGCCGCACATAAGAGACTTTAACACAATTAATGCCAAGGCCGTCGCAGAAAGGTTACCTGTCGGATCATCCCATTTACGAGGAACGTGCAGCACAGGTGAACCCTTAGAGACAGAGGTGGGGGTGCTGCAGGGAGTGGGCAGTAACCGCTCGTGGTCCGGGGCTTTTGGGCAGAAAACGTTCTAAAATTAGATACTGGCAGTGTTCACACTACTCCATGGGTATACTAAAAACTGCTGAATTGTATACTTTAAAAAGGTGAATTTTATTTGAGAAATTAACATCTTCACAAGAACCTTGAAAATGCTTCTCATTTGTTCTTTTCTGTTCAAGAAGGAACACTTTTTGTTCTGCTGTTTCTGTTTTTTTTGAATCCTCGCCCGAGGATATGTTTAGAGAGGAAGAGAGAGAGGGAGGGCGGGAGACAGGGAGAGAGGCCTCGGTGTCAGGGGGAGCCATTGGTTGGTGGCCTTCCGTCGGTGCCCTGACTGGGGATTGAACCAGAGACCTGCATGTGTGCCCTGCCTTTCGGTGTGCGGGACGATGCTCCAACGAACAGATCCCCCCGGCCAGGGCTTTGTTTGGTTTTCTTCATGTCGATCAGGTGCATTTCTTATTAATTTTGTTGCTAGCAATTTTATATTTTTAAGAGTATTTAAACATGATATTTTCTTACTTTATTTTTAACTGGTTTTGCTGTATACTGTAAAACTATTAATGTTATAGCTGACCAGTTTTTAAATTGGTTTTCTTAAATTTTATAGAGAAATAATCGCACCACCTGAAAATGATTTATTTTTGTAAATAAACTTGTAGCTCTTTTTGTTTGCTTTTCTTTCTAGTTGCCTCACTGTGCGCCCTCCAACAGCGTTGCCCCGTCCATGGTCCACAGAACTCCATACCATGAGTTTGGAAAGTGGTAGGTACTTTATCTGCCTGTCACAGGGTCGCAAGTTATACTTGAGAGCATTTAAAGTTACATGGTAAAGACACCTAGCTAAATGATGTAACCGGCATCACTAGTGCACTGATGCATCCGAAGCACCCACTGCTGCACCAGAGGACAGCAGCGGTCCCAGTGGCAGATGTCCCCATCCCACAAGCACGTGTGCTGTTAGTCTCTCCCAGCTGAAATTCACAGTCACCACAGCTTGTAAAACCTGGGTTCATGGATCAAAGTTAGAGTAATTCTGGACAACAACTTCCACACTGTTGAAAACGGCTGTGATACAAAGGCCTCTTTCGCCCTGACTGGCGGGGCTCCTTGAGCTGGGCTTCGTCCTACAGACCCAAGGGTCACGGGTTGGACCCAAGTCAGGGCACAAGCCTGGGTTGCCAGCCAGGTCCCCGGTAGGATGCAACCAATCTATGTTTCTCTCCCTTTCTCCCTCTCTTCCCTTCTCCCTAGAAATAAATAAATAAAAATATTTTTAAAAAAGTAAAAAGGTGAATTATACAGTATATGAAGAAGCTCTCAATAAAGCTATTTTTAGAAATAAAAATGGCACAGGCATGTTCTTCTTTAGGAAAATTTACTAAAATCAACAGGAAATTTAAACATTATGATAATAGTTTATTTTCAGGGAAAACAGCTCTGTGTACCTCAAGTGTGGCCGGATGGAAAGGGGCGCCGTGGCTGCTGGGGTAGCCGTCCTAGGAAGCCTGGCTTGGGCGACTGAGTGGGGCAGAGGGTGCCATTCCAGCTTCACAAAAGAGAGAGAAGGTGGAGAGGGATTTGTTCACCAGCGCGTTTGTCTCCTCCCCCCCACCCGGCACCTTTGTGTTGCGGCCGTTTAACCATCAGGACTACGCTCCACTCACCTCGGGATCCCCGGCACGCAGGAGCTTCGCCAGGCGCGAAGTGTGCAATGTTCGGCCCAGAAAATGTGGTGCCTTGGTGAACGGACAAAGTGCCTTACAGTGACCCGTCAGGTCACTGTATTCCACTCACGCCGCGGGTCTGGGGGGCTGGGTGACAGCGAGGGGGTCCGCAGGAGCGGCACCACCGTTGCTGTCAGGGACGGGGGCTGCAGCCTTTGTGCGGAGGCTGCTCCCCGCTCCCGCCGCTGGGGGGCGGTCTCCCGCCCACGGACCCCCGACAATAGCGCCAGGGGTGGGGAGCCGCCCGGTCCCGGAAACTTTAACCTCGAGTGTTGGCGGCGGCCGCCAGCTCCCGGGAGCGCAGAGCTGGACGTGCCCTTCTCCCGCACGCGGTCGGGGCGCTCGGCAGGGCTGCCGCAGCGGAGCCTAACCCGGAGAAGGGGCGAGGGGCGGCAGCGCCCGGGGCTGCCCGCGGCCCGGGGAGGCTGCGCCCCGGTCCCTGGCCACGCGGGAGGCTCCAGCACTGGCCCGGCGGAGCCGAGCCTGCCATGGAGGAGGCACCCAGCCCCGCACCCGCGCTTTGGGACTTGGACTACCTGGACCGCTGCTTCGCCCACCACCGCGTCTGCATCTCCTTCGGCCTGTGGATCTGCGCCTGCTGCTGCTGGATCGCCGCCCATGCACTGTAACGGGGACTGGGACCTGGCGGCGCCAGGGCTGGGGCGGGTCGGCTTCCGGGGACGGCGGGGATTGGGAAGCTACCCTTCACCCCCGACCCCACTCCCCAAGTCCCTGTTGGAAACCTAGAGGGAAGGGGGCAGAAAGGGAGATTGCAGGAGGTAGCACAGTTCCAGGACCGAAACTAACATTTCGCTGTAGACTGAAGTCCGGATGCTTCTTTCCAGATAACACGCAGGGGGAGGCTGGGCTGTGGGCCACAGGAGGAGGCTGAGTGGTGCAGTGGGCAGGGCCCTGGACTGGACGCTGCCATCCTGGGTTCTGTTGTCACCCTCTCCGCATGGACTAGAGGTTGTGCTGGGCAAGCTATAAAACCTCTGGGCCCCATTTTCCTAACATAAATGGGGATGGCAACTCATAAGACTGAAGGGAGGATTAAAAGTTATCACCAATAAAGCACTTAGTTAAGTGCTCATTAAACATCATCACTATTGCTCCAGCTCTGCCACCAACCCTTGGCAGAGGGCAAGGACCTCGAACAAGTCTCTTGATGTTTCTGTCCTCAATTTGCCAAGACCCTCTTAACTGGGAAATGGGGAGGGGATGATCTGACTCTGGCCGCAGAGTTTGCCCAGCTCTGTCAGCACCTGGAGCAGTTTGGTCAAGGGATGACCATAACCTGGGTCGTAAGGGTGAATGAAGTCTGGCTAAAGATGGCCTCCAGGTCTTCAGCCACCCTGCCCCAAGCTGGGTGGATCATGCCACCCAAGTACACCCTGGCAGAGGAGAACGGACTAGCACCCCCAGGAGGCTGGCACTGCCTCACCTTGGGCACTCAGTGGGTGTCCCCTCAGACGTTTGATAGCCTCACAGATCCTCAGTCGCTGCAAAAGGACTAAAATGACAGTCGTGTTGCATTCATTACCTCGTTTAATCCCTGCCGCAGCCCCAGGAGGTAGGGACTGGAATCACCCCCATTTAGATCAGGAAGCCCCAGGTTCTGACAGGTTAACTAACTTGCCCAAGTGGATGGAGAGAACCGAAGCCCCAGATCCTATTAGAACAGGGCAGGGCTGTGAGGACTAAACTAGCCAGACCAGAGGAAACTGTGGGGGCGCTTGGCGTGCATCACCTCGTGTGTTCCTCATGGCCACCCTCTGAGGTCTGCATGAACAGACAGTTTACCAACCTGGAAACCAAGGTTTGGTGAGAATGAGTAATTCTCGGGAATGCCCAGCCAGTCCGTCTGAAGGCAGAGCCTCTGCTTTCTCACCTGCCCGAGGTCTGGACCCACTGTTGTTTTTAGGACTTCGCCATCCCTGAACCTTCCTTTATCTTTAGGGATTGTGTCTCCTCCAAGCTGTGTGTGAGCTGGGTTAGGGTCAGCCCGGCATCCCTCACCCCTGCGAGCCGGAAAATGGCTACACGGCAGCAGGGCCCACACAGAACGGAGCCTCCGTGAAGCCAGAAGGCTCGCCGTTAACTCCCCTCTCACCGTAGCCTCGGTTTTCTCCACTTTCAAATGGGAGGTTTGAGATCAGTTATCCCTAATCTGGGTCTAACTTGGAGAGTTTCTGATTCAGAGTCTTCACCCCTAGACTTTGAATCCACTTCAGGAGCCCAGGGACCAAATTAAAAGTTGATCTTCCTACCGTGAGGTTCAGGCTTCCTCTGGCAGGTCAGGGATGTTTGGGGACCTAATGCCGTCCATCCTCATCCATTAACCCCAAGGCCTGAAGCTCAGAACCAGCCAAATGGTCCTAAGGATGTGGAGTAAGTACCACCCTGTGAGTCCTAAGGATGAAGAAATGAAACCAGAGCTGTGATTGTGCCTTGGTTTCTCCAGAGAAATGTAGTGGGGACACATATAGAACAAAGTGTTCCTGAGATCCAATCAGTGACACTGACCTCTGGCCCCTTCCAGCATGTTCTACCTCTCTGAGCTTGTGTAGGGTGCAGGGGGTGGAGGCGACAAGGTAGACAGCCCAGCAAGTCGTGTCTGGTTAGCCCAGAGTTCCACAGCATCTTCTAGGAGTTGTGCTAACTCCCTGTGTAAAGCACGTGAGCCCAGAACGAAATCAGCTTGGATGTGGGCCGGCAGAGGAAGCCGGGCCACGCTGCTACACAGATGGCACAGATGGATTAGAAGGATTTCACTTTAATTTCAAAGAAACAAGTTGCCTTTTTATATTGAGGCAATTAATTCTGCTCTGCAGTAAACTGCTGTGATTGGGTTACTTTTATAACTCTCCTGTTTCCTTTCATGAAACAAAACCTGACAGCTAGTTTGTCACCACCGAAAAGGTGGTCATGAACTTGAGTTGGCCAGATTTGTGAGAGGGAAGAAATTCCTCTTTGTTAGAGAGGTGGGTCAGGGAGCCTTTTGATTCTTTCTTTTTCAACCTGTAAGCTAAGTTCAAAAACACTGCGGAATACCTGCGGGAGAGGGTGCTTCCTAAGGACACACAGTCACAGTTGTCTTGTTCAGATGCTTGTTCGGGAGCCCAGACTTGCAGCTGCCATGTTTTGTCCACACGCCTCTCTGTCCCCACAGGCTTCTCTATCTGACATGCGCAAAGAGATCCGGACAGGCCCAGTCGGCGCTCTGTGCTGCATGCTGCCTCCTGACCAGCCTGTGTGACACGGTCGGGGCGATTCTGGCCAGGCAGCTCACGATCCAGGTGTGTCAGGCTGACAGCTGACCATGGCTTCTGTCTTGTGCCCTCACCGTGCAAGACCTTGGGCTTGTGCTCTTGTTGGTCTTTTTTTTTTTTTTTTAAGATTTTAGAGAGAGGGGAAGGGAGGGAGACAGAAGGAGAGAAACAGCAGTGTATGGTTGCCTTTCACATGGCCCCCACTGGGGACCTGGCCCGCAACCCAGGCATGTGCCCTGACTGGGAATCGAACCAGGACCCTCTGGTTCCCAGCCCGTGCTCAATCCACTGAGCTATACCAGCCAGGTCTCTTGTTGGTCTTTCTGCCCCCCTCCAATGCTCTTGTCCGAACAGCCACGTGGCTCCCTGATCACCTCCATCAAGTCTTAGCTCAGAAGCCACCTTCTCAGTAAGGCCTCCCCTGACCTTCCCCCTCCACCACAGACACCCTCATCCTGCTTATTATTTCCTTCCACAGCTTACTCCCAATACACTATCGGCTTTACTTACCTAGTGTGTTTATTGCTTATTGTGTTTAACCCCTACTAGCATGTCAGCTCCACAGGAGCAAAAACTTGTATTCACTACCGTGTCTCCATCACTTAAAATAGCAGCTGGCACATAGTAGATGCTCAATAAATAGTGATTGTTGGTGCTATGGTTCTTAGAGCCTGGGCCTGGGCCCAGCTCACGCAGGGCCCAGGATCCTTTCCCAGGTGGTGATGAGAAGCAGTTTTAACTTTTCCTAAAGTCTAGGCCCTCCAACAAACCTGTATAAGAGGGGCCTATCCCAAAACATTTACCCCAAGGAAAACCTGTGGGCTCCCCTGCAGGGCCACCTCATAGGGCTGCTCCCGACCTTTTGCCCACCCCGCTGGATGTGAAGGAAGACAGCTTAGTAATCGGGACACAGACTTGGGGAGTTCTCGACCTGCTTTGAGCAGTATTGTCTCAGAAACAGAGCACCTTTGATTTGGGTGCCCATTCTCATTAGGGGATAGAGAATAATGAGGCCCAGCTGCAGTCCAATAGTAATAGCTGGCACTTATTAAGTACTGCACTGTGTACTTAGCACTAAGGGCTTTTCGTGTATTAACTCATTGGACCCTCAAATCATCCTGACATGAGTGCTCTTATCCCTGTTTTACACACGTGGAAACTGATGCAAAGAGGTTAAATAACTTCTCTAAGTTATTAAGTTAAAGAATTTCTAAATAACTTCTTAAATAACTTCTCTAAGTTGCAGTGCCAGTAGTCAAACCCCAAACGCATGCCCTCAGGACTAACCACACTGCCTTAGTCGCTAGTGCACTTCTAGGTGGGTGCATTTTCCTTTGCTCCGGGGGCCAGACCAGGCTCTTCCCATGTACTGACTCACGTAATCTGCTCACATGGTGAGGGGAGGCCCTGTTATTCTCCCTGTTTTGCAGATGAGGAAACTGAGGCCCAGAGGACAGTGGCTGGGCCACAGTTACACAACAGGGATTTCACCCTGCGGTAGAGAGAGCATGGAATGGGAAGCGGAGGGCTGGGCTCCCGGCCCATCTCCGCTGCTGGGCAGCTTCACTACTTGAGATGAATCATTTAAGCATCCACCCCGCCTCCTTACCAGTCAGATGGAGGTGATCTCAGCCTTCCTTGGGGTTGGGAGGCGTCCCTGGAAGCACTAGTCCATGGAACACGTGTGGCAGAGGAGATCCAGGACGAGAGGTGCTGCAGTTGCTGAAAATGTTTGAACATGAAGACTTTCTCCACTTGCTCCCAGGTGTTCACTGGTGCCTACCTAGCAGCTGTTGACTTGATGAACTTTGTGTTCATTCTTTTCCCAATCTGTGGCTCCAAGTTCAAGTCTAATTCGGGTAAGTGTGTGGCCATCTGTTCCTGTCTTCCTTCAGCCTCTCATTCATCGGCGCACTGAGTGCCTCTGCCTTGCCCCGCCCGAGCTGGACCCCTGCCAGGCACAGACGAAGGACCGAGCCAGAGCAGGGAGACAGGGCCCTGAGCAGTCCTTAGAGCTGCGAGTGAGGAGCTGTGCGCACACCCACCATGGGCACCAGGGGGAGGGAAGGGGCCGCAGCTGTCAGGGAAGGTGGTGACGCTGGAACTAGGACTGCAGGGAAGGGCATTCCAGGTGAAAAGAACAGTGTGAGCAAAGGCCGGGAAGAGAGGTGGTGTCTGTCTTTGGGGATGAACAATGACACCTCACTGTGCAAGTCCAGCAGGGCAGCACTAAGCAACAGATGGGATGGGCAGTCAAGTCGTGGACAGGCGCGTTCCTGAGAAGGGGCAGCATTGTGCTCGGACCCTCGTCCGAAGGGAGGTGCGTCCATCAGGCGGGTAATGTGAGATGCGCTCAGCCGCTCAGGGCTGCCCAGAAGAGGAGTGTTCTTAGGATTGTCCAGAGGAGCATCTGTCGTATATTTCGAGGGGACTTTGAAAGACGACGCTCCGTGTCCCGCCCAGTTTGTGTCCTGGCACAGACACGTTCACTCGTGATGCCTTCACCAGGCTCGTGCCGGTGCTGCTCTGTGCCAGGCTCTGAAGAGACTGTGGAAGCCGCCAGGGCACAGCGCCGGCCCTCAGAGGGCGCCAGCCCGGCAGCAGCGACCCTGTGCACGCAGATACGTGCATATGATAAGGGAAACGTCATCCTGCCTTGAACATAAACGTAAAACAGGGCTGAGGAAGGAGAGAGGACCAGTCGTCTGGGGAGGGGGGGGATTGGGTAGGGGGAGGAAAGACTCCTTCACAGAAGTGGCATAACCGTAGGGCCTTGAAGGGGTGGGAGGCTCTGCCCAGGAGAACAACATGGGAACGTGTCCTGGCATCGGGGCTGGGTCAGCAGCAGTTCTTCCCAGCCCGTTGAGTTCCCAGGAACCATGTGGATTTTGGTGTCTATCGCAGGTCACAGCTCCCAGGAGAGGAAGAGGAGGCAGCGGCTCAGGGCCAGCGTATTTGCCCTGACGCTGCCGCTGAGTGTGGGCCCCTGCTGGGCTCTCTGGGCTGCTGTCCCAAAGGCTTCAGGCCTTGTCCCGGGGCCACAGCGGAGGCTGCTGGGAAGCCTGCTGCAGGTGAGGCTGGGCTAGCTGGGGGCACGTGGTGGGGGTGGGATGCAGGTCCCTTCCTTCTGCAGGTCCCTTCAGCACATGCCTCGGGCGGGGGCGAGCAGGGTCAGCCTTGGTTGGGAGGAATCTACTGAAAGCAGAGGAGGACGGGCCTGGGGTGAACACTGGTCTCCTCAGGGCGCTGAGTGCAACCCCTGTTCCCACAGGACAACACGGAAGTTTTTGGCTACCTGCTGGGTGGCATCGCCGCCTTGGGCTCCTGGGCGTCCCGGATCCCCTTTCTCTCCAGAATCGTGAGGCTGAGGCTGGGGCTGGGGCTGGCATGGTGGGCCACCGTGGCAGGTTTTAGGGCATCTGGGAGCATCGTCAAAGTTCCAGGTCACAGGGACAGAGAGGCGGTGTCACCCCGTGTGTGGGGTGGGGGTGTGTAGGTGGCAGGCCCAGGAGCAGTCCTGGGGCCTCTCCCTGGAGAGCCCACTGCATTCTCTCTGCTTCTCATAGCAAATGAAAGCAGGCTCTCGGGGAAAAGCCACAGGGTTGGACCAACAAACGCCCATTAGGGACAGAGAAGGTGTTAGAGGGTAGAACCGCGGAGCCCCTGGGGTTCTATGTATGCGAGAGCATCTCATGGGCAGGTACCTTCCAGGCGTCTGGGAGAGGGAACACCTGCGCCGGCCAGTCCCGGGGGACACAGATGTGACCCCAGACACTGTGCTTGCCCTTGGGAAGCCCCGTCTCACGAAGACAGAACTGCAAAGCAGGATCGTTGGATGCCCTAGGAAATACGGCATCGAGTGTCTGGGGTTTCGGAGGAGGGAGAGAAGGCCCCTCCGCTGCCCAGATGAGTGAGGCCGAAAGCGCCCACACCGCCAGGCCGGCGGGGCCGGGGGGGCCGCGGGTGGTCTCCAAAGGGAAGGTGGGATTTGAGGCAGAGGCGAGGGAGAGAGGAGAGCATATGGAAAAGCCACCAAGGCAAGAGAGAGCAAGGTACTGTGGGCGCGTGCACACACGCGCTTCCACAGGGGCCTTGCTGAAGGAATGACAGCTGGGCCTCATGCTGGAAACGCGACAAGCCTATCCTTGCACTTAAAAAATTCACTTGCCCAAGAGCATCGTTCAGTAGCGGTTCCGGAACAGACTCTGGGAATGCCAGGTGCTCTCTCAGCCGATCATTTGTGGAAGCTGTAGCTGATGCTGTGACGGCCAGAAACCCCACAGGACACAGGGTCTCATCAGCAAAGGTTCTCTCTGCAGATCAAGGGAGGGGAGAGTAAGAAGCACTGCTCTCCCTGCAGGGACCCCGCGGCAGGTGTCCAGGGTGGCACTGGGGCTGAGAAACTGTGTCACATGAAGGCCTCAGAAGAAACTAGTGCAGTGCTCCCACCACCTGCTTAGTTACTAGCGCTGCCTTAACGAGGCATCACAAACCCCGAGCAACGGAAATGGACTGTCTCAAAGTCCTGGAGGCCCAAAGTCATAAATATCAAGGTGTCCGCAGGGCCACACTCGCTCTGAAGGTGCCAGGGGGGATCTGTTGCAGGCCTCCCTCCAAGCCTCTGGAAGTCCCCTGGCTGGTGGCGGCATGACTCCAGTGTGCGCCCTGCCTTCTCCCCGCTTGGGCGTCTCACGTGGCTCTCCCTCGGCATGTGTGTCAACTTCCCCGTTTTATGCGGACACAACCCTAGTAGATCGGGCTCACCCCAGTGACCTCATCTCTGCCCCTTGATCATCGGCAAAGACCCCATCTCTAAGTAAGGTCACACTCACAGGCTCCGGGTTTGGGACTTACACATTTTTTGCTGGGACACAATTCAACGCAGACCACCACCACCCCTAAAATAGCCCAGGCCAACCCCAACAGTGAGTCCCTCTCTGTGCTTCATTTTCTTCACAGCATTCGGCACATCCTGAAATCAGCTCCTTCAGTTATTTGTCAAGTTGTTACCTTGGGAAGCAGATAGCAGAACATCGGCCCCGTGAGAGCAGTGGGCTTGTCTGTTGTGTGCCCACTGTATACCAGTGCGTGGGGCCCGCAGGCGCCAGCAAACGGCCTGAAAAGAGGAAGCTCATGGATGTAGGAGTCAGAAGGGTTGTCTTGGGGCAGGAAGAGCAGCCTTGTCCTCCGCAGTCTTAGAGAAAACACTGGGAAGAGGTTACGGGAAGGCCGCTTCCCACTCAAGGGCTACACACCTAGCACAGTGCCTGGCATGTTGAGAGCAGCCAGTCCACTGTCATTCCTACATTCATAGGTAGTGGGCTCCCCATCACTAAAGGCATTCAAGCCTGGTGGCCCCTCAGCAGGAAGATTAGTGCTCCCTGGGGGACTTGTCACGGGTAGAGGGATTGCCCTCCAATCTGCTCTGGCACCAGGGCCCAGGGTCTCAGCCCTGAGGCAGGGGGTCCGCGGCAGTGGTCCTCCCTGCCCAGCTGCCTCCTCTCTGTGCTCAGTGCCAGGGTAAGACGTTTTCCTCCATCCACCTGTGGGCCCGGCTCCTGTTGGCGCTGGCTGGCCTCCTCTACGCTTCAGCCATTGTGGCCCACGACCGGAGTCCCGAGTACCTGCTGCGGGCCACCCCCTGGTTCCTGACCTCCCTCGGCCGCGCTGCGCTGGACCTCGCCGTATCTGCCCCAGGCCTGGGGCGCTTGCCTGCCTGCCTCGTGTCCTCCCACCCCTGTCACGTCCTCCTTCCCGCGTGCCAGAGGGAATTCTGTCCCAGTGGCCAGAGAGGTGGTTTGAAGCCTAGTGCAGGGAGACATAACTGCAATGTGCAATAATGTGTTTCGTTTCCTTTTAAAAAAAAAATAAGAATCGTTCTCTCTTGGTTGGAACTCTGTGAGACAGCGAAGGGGTCTATGACGGTTACTGGCCCTGGGACCAGGGGAGCCAGGTCCCAGTCTCGGCTTCGCCCCGACCTAGGTCGGTCCCTGCCCTCTGTGACCCTGTTTTCCTCATCTTGGCCTTATCTTTCCCAGCGGCTGGGAGAAGGCTTTGCAAGCTGACCTGCTGTGCAGGGGTAATCGTTCCCTGGGTCTCTGTGGTCCTGGAGCCTGGGTTGGCGAAGCTGAGATAAAAGTTGACAAGGCCGCCCTGCGTCAGTGGTAGTGAGCACCTTCCTGCTTCCCCCGGGGGTGGCGTGTGACATGCTGACACCGCAGTGACCTGGCATGAGGACCTCAAAGGCAGCTAAGTGCAGACAGCAGTAGATGGAGATGGTGTGTGTGTGTGTGTGTGTGTGTGTGAAAGAGAGAGAGAGAGAGAGAAACCTGTGGATTTAGCATCAGTAGTTCAGAAACTGATTTTCTCACGTATTGTGCTAATTGGGTAGGGGATGGGGTGGGGGAGGCAGGAGAGGGTACGGGGGATAAATGGTGATGGAAGGAGACCTGACTTGGGGTGGTGAACACACAATTCAATACGCTGATGACATGTCATAGAATTGTACACCTGAAACCAATGTACTTTTATTAACCAATGTCACCCCAATAAATTCAATTTAAAAAATGTGTTAGGGCTGCCATAGCAAATTGCCACATACCTGACAACTTAACAGAAATTTATTCTCAGCTCTGGAGGCTAGAAGCCAAAACCCAGGCAGGGTGCACTCCCTCCGAAGGCTCCCGGGGAGACTCCTCTTCCAGCTCCTGTTGGCTCCTGGGGTTCCTTGGCTGGTGGCAGCAGAGTTTAATCTCTGCCTGTGACCTTCACACGGCCTTCTTCCTTCTGTGTGCCTCTGTGTGTCCTGTCTGCCAGTCAGGACTGCTGTCGGGGGGATTGGTTCCACCCTAGTCCAGTATGACCCCATCTTAACTAATCACATCAGCAAAGACCCTATATCCAAGTGAGGTCACGTTCTGGGGTTCCAGATTGACATGAACTTTGGGGGAACACTACCCAACCCACTACAGGTACGGTCCCTGCAAGCCAAGTTCTTCAAGGAAGGTGTTTTTCACAATGCTTTTGTTTGACAAGATTTCCTAAGTGCCTGGGAGAGGCGGGGTCCTACCGGGCGCTAGGCCCTTGATGGGGAGAGTAGAGACGAGCACCCCAGCCCCGGGAGGGGGAGCCCCGGGTGGGGCCCGCGGGTGCCGAGGTGAAGGCGGCACCAACCAGGTAGCTGAAACTCTCCACTTCCTTGGACCTTAACTCCACTTCCCAGATCATTTTCCTTTCCTGGGTGATGAAAAGCAAGATGAGGAGGACCTTGGGATTTGCCTCTGAAGCCAGAGAGAACCCGGACACCCAAGCCCTTCTGACCTGTGCAGAGAAGGAGGAAGACGACGAGGAGGCGAGCAAGCAGGCAAGGCCTCGCGGGCTGGAACACGGCGGCCCCACCAGTGTGTGCTGGGCCTGGGGTGCTGGGTCCCTCTGAGCTGGGCCACTGGCTCCCTCTGAAAGCTACTCTCTGTGCCCGACGCTGAGGGGCCCGGAATAAACAGGCCCCTCCACTTTCCCAATGACAACATTTTTTAAAGTTTTTGAACACTTAGTAAACATCTATATATTTTTGGCAATGTAGATGAAATAGTCAAATGTCCACTTACAATATTTAGTAATTTACTTACTCATATGTACTTAAATTTACATACTACCAAACTTAACACGTAATCCGACGGAGTTCATGAAACAGAAGGTAGTGGCGGGTGTGGCCAAGTGGTGGGGGTTTTTATACAGGTGCTCGGACCAAAGGTCCGAGTTCCATGAGGCTCTCATGGGAAGTTCTTTTCATTCCGTTCTAGAAAATGTTGTGAAATTACACCCCAGAGGAGAGCGGAAATGTGTAGAGCCCATGTGTCTGGTGGTTCTGAGGGGGAAGCAGAGCTCTGTGGCCCCTTCAGCATCCCTCAGCAGCAGGGTCCTCAGAAGGTGGCCACTGGGCCGCAGTGTTAGAAACGAGTCCTAGGGCCCCACTCGGCCCCCCAAGGCCCAAACTCGGGGTGTTCCGATAAGCCGACCCGCCGGCTGCTTCTGACTCACGCTGCAGTGCGGGGCCGCTGCTCTACGAAGGCCTTTGTCGCGCCTGCTGTGGCGGCTCCCAAACGTCAGGGTCATCCGGGAGGCTTTTCCACTTCCGGGTCACTTCCGTGCCCTCCGAGTCAGAACGTTGGGAGGAAGGGGCTGACAGCTGAATAGCAGTCGTTTGGTTTTCAAGATGCTCAGGTGATCCTCCTGTGCAGCACAGTTTGGGAACCACCAAGCTAGTGTGACCTCAAAGAGATAAGACACATTTCATAGGCAGCAGAAAGTGAGATGAGCCGTAAAAGAAAAAGATGACTTTAAGGACTTTTTTGGAAGAAAATGGGACCTTGTTTTTAGGAAATGTCACCTGACTTAAGAATCCCCCTTTCTGTCTCCCTGTATCTGCTGGAAAGAATTTGGATTGGGTGCCTCTCACAACACTACCGCACTGCAAGCCACTCCGGACGATGGCGGCCATCAGTCGCTACATGGAGCTGACCATCGAGCCGGTGCAGCAGGTGAGTGGCCGTGGGCCACAGCCAGGTGTCCAGAGGGTGGGAAATGGGCATGGAAGGCTTCCTGGAGGAGGTAAGACTTAGCTACCAGATGGGCAGGATGAGGCAGGGAAGCATGAAAAAGAGAACGGGAAAAACAAGAGAAAGATTTAAAAAACAATAGTAAAAAGAGGAAGAAGAAAAAGAGAGAAGAGTTCTCTAAGGTCTCAGTGGGGGACAAATGGGGGGAGTTTGGGAGATGACAGGGTGGAGGGGAAGCCAGGGTGACACCAGCACACCACAGAAGCCGTCATCCTGAGGTGGTGGGAGTCTCGGGGGCTTCAGGACTAGCGACTCAAGGTCAGGTGTGCATCTTAGAGCTGTCACTCGGGCAGTGTTGGAGGACAGACTAGGGCAGAGGAGGCTAGAATCAGTGTGGTCAGTGAGGGACAGCTGTAAGTCCAGGGGAGGTGTGGTGACGCCGGAACCAGGGTGGGAGCCGGGGGAGAAGCAGCGATGGGGTGCAGAGGGTGGGTGGAGTGTTGGGGGAGCGAGGACGTGGGGGTGAGGGAGACCGAGGGCTCCAGATGTCTCCCAGGGTTCTGGCCTGCATGCGGGGCCCTCGGGAGGGGGAAGGGGAAAGAAAAGAGGGAGGGAGGTGACAGGTCAGGTCCCACCACCCCACTAAGACTATTTATTCCTGTCGAGGTTACTGGTGACTTCCAAGTTGCTAAATCCTGGGGTCCTTTTGAGATTTAACTCACTTTGCCACTAGCTCCTTGTGACTTCTGGGGCCCTCACTCTTTCGGCTGACACCGTCACAGGTTTTCTTTCCCTGTCACTTCTTCTGCCTCCTCCTGGTGAGCTTGCCTTTGAGGCCACCAGTCCCTCTCCCCTCTTCATCCTCTGCCAGCCCCGCAGTCCCACGGCGCACACACCAGCCCTTGCTGATTTCCCGTGCACGTCTCCGTCCTTTCCCTATCCCTCTGGAACCGAGAGCCGGTCCAGCTGCCCTGCCACTCGGAAAGCCAATACTTGAGAGGCAGGTGCTGATGTAAAGGAAAGTGGTTTATTTTTAGGTGCTGGCCACCTGGAAGATGGGGGACTCATGTCTTAACGCCCATCTCCTGGGAACATGGGAGACCTCCGTCTCAAAGCCCAGCTCCACCTCTCAGTGGAGACAGAGGCTTTAATAAGGAGGGAGAGGGGAACAGAACAAAGAGATCAAGGGAGGGGGTTGAAAGTTCTCTGCACGCAGACGGGCACAGTACATTCCGATAAGGCCAGTGACGGCCCGTGTGCAGCACCCTGGTTCAGTCATCCCGGCTCCGCATCATCTCAGCCTCACGTCATCCCGGCTCCATGGAGGAAGGTCAGCAAACCTCCTGGAGCTGGGATGACTAAAGGTCAGAGTCCTTATCTTTTGAAGTTAATTCCTAGGATTCGTATGTAAGCATGCTGTTTATCTACAAGCTAAATATTAGTCAGAGTCAGCACTTACAGAAACGATGTCAAAAGAATGGCGAGGCGAGCTTGGGTCACAGTTTCCCAGCGTTAACCATTCCCCGCTGTTACCCCGCACGGCAGCTTTGGCTGCCGGCCGCCTGCTCAGAGACACCACATGGCGTCTCACACGTACCACGTCCAATACAGAGTTCTGGATTTCCATGCCAAGGCCTCTCCCCGTCTTCCTCAGTGAAGAACACCACTGTCCGTGCAGGTGGTCGAACCCCAGATTCCTCTCTTCCCCTCACCACACGCCCAAGCCTGTCCAATCCATCTGTGAATCTACATGTACTGCTTTTTAAATAGATCCAGCAGCCTCCTAACTGGGTTTGCCCTCCACTGCTATTTTTGTCCCATCCTCTCCATCTGCAAGGGTCTCTTACAAATGTAAATTACATCTTGCACCTCCTTTGTTTAAAATATTCCTCTGGAGCCCCGACCCGTGTGGCTCAGTTGGCCGATCTTCACCCCACAAAACACAACATGGCTGGTTCTGTCACCGGTTCTATCCCCGGTCAGTGCACATGCCTGGGTTGCGGGCCAGGTCCCGGTTGGGGTGTGTGAGAGGCAACCAATGGATGTTTATCTCTCTCACACTGATGTTTCTCTCCCCCTCTTTATCCCTCCCCTCCCCTCTCTCTCAAAATAAAATCTAAAAAATAAAAATAATAAATTAATAATTAAAATACTCCTGGGTTCCCATTTCACGAAGAGTGAAACCTTTCCCTTATGTAGACCTCCCAGACCCTGCCGGCCCTGTGCTCCCTCCCTGGCTGCCTCCTATTCTCTTCCCCACTTCACTCCTCTCTCCAGGCACAGGATTTCTCTTCTTTCCTCTGCCTGGATGCTCTTCCTTCTCATTTTACTTTTTTACATGGCTGCCTTTTCTTGTCTTTCAGTCTTCAGTCCAAATGTCGATTTCTCCAGAGGCCTTCCCCAGGCACTCATTCAAAGGCAGTCTCCGTCTCTGTCATACTCCTGTATTTTATTGCCTTTTTAAATGCTCTGCAAAAAATACTTCCTGCGATCTTTGACTTTTGCTTGTTGTCCGTTTCCTGCTGAGATATAAACTTTGTTTCCTTCTGTGTTGTTTGCCTAGACCCTGGTGTGTCACGTCACAGGGTCTCTGAGAGGGGTGTTTGGAACACGGAGTTCAGGGGTAGCTGCCCCGGCTGCACTACCCATGGGCCATCCTGACAATCAGAGGATTTGGGCTGAGACAGAAGTTTAACTTTCTGTTGTTGTTCCTTGGAAAGTGGGTGCAAATAACCTGTAGGCGCTGTAAGTGAAGTTCAGGGATATTTGGAGCATACTTGCTCAATTAAGAGGCCACTTCGGCTGTTAAATCCTTCCTCCCATGGGAGGGTGGGTGGGCGGGTGACGGGAGGCTCTGGGGAAAGCACAGGGAGCCCCGGCAGCATCTGGCCAAATCTTGGCACAAGACATTTTAAAATCATGGAACTTCTGAAAAATAATAGTGCAAAAATGCATTTACTTTAACCCTTGTAGGACCTGAGTCTTGAGTAGATTCCTGCTGGGGAACAGACTCCTTGAGAGGAGACTATGTTCCTCCTTGGTTCTGTTCCATTGAGACCGCGAGTACAGGGGTTTTAGACTCATTTTCCCCGGGGCCACATCAGCCTCGCACTGCCTTCAAGGAGCCAAATGTAATTTTAGGGCTGTATAAATGTAACGACTCCTTAACAGTTAAGCGAGAGCTTGGCGCTGCCCGCAGGTTAGAAACAAGGTGTCGGGCGGGATAAAACAAGGTGGAGGGCCGTATTCGGCCCATGGGTCTTGTGTTTGTCACCTGTGACCTAGTAGATTTTTGAGCAAATACTTGCACCCAGCCTCTTCTCTCTGTGTCCACCAGAGGGCGAGAGGTGTCTTTGAGATGGCTCCCTGCAGGGACCCTGAACCCCACGTCCTTTGGGCAGGAAGCCACTCCCTGGGCTGTAGGGCTGACTACTTGCCAGGCTCTGAGTGAATAATAACAGCCAGCGCTCGCATGATGCTTATTGTACAGGTCATAGTGCTTAGAGTGCTGGTCCAAGTGCTTTACATAGAGTAACTCATTTAGTCCTCCCAGCCATCCCCTGACGTATCACCTTATTTTACAGATGAGGAAAAGGGGGCACAGAGAGGTTAAGCAACTTGCTCAAGGTCACACAGTTTGTCAGGGCTGGAACCAGGATTCAGATTTGTCCCTACCTGAGTCTGTGCCCTTGAGGTAATGGCTGACACCAAGTAAGCACTTGACAGATGATTGTTTTTTTAAATTACCATTAACACACATTTTCATTATAACCTAGGAGATAGATACTATTATTTCTATTGTTATTATTTATTAATAATAATTTTATTATTATTTTAAATTGAGGCAAAGAGAGGGTTAAGTCACTTGCCCAAATCCTGTCGTTAGGAAATCACGCATACAGGTTTGAAACTAAGCTGTCTGATTCTGGGACATGAGCTTTTATAAAGAGAACATACTCTCAGTGCTGCCAAATCATGCCAGCTTGGTTAGCACAGGTGGCTTAGGCATCTTCCCAGTGTCCCCTCCCGAACACTGGTCCTCAGGAGAGATTTTCCAAGAGATGCAGCCAGGTTGAGGTTGAGCTGGGGGCAAGGGCTGTGGGGCACGGGGACCAAAGGATTACAGCATTTGAAAACTCCTCGCTACCTCTTGATTCAGGTGTGGTCAGGCCCGGAGGTCTCTATAGAATCTACGGTTGTTGCCTGGAAGGCTTTTGTTTCCCCCACTTCCCACGCCCCGCCCAGGGGCCGCCGGGAACACTGCCTCTGTCTCCTTTGGGGGCTTTGTCCGCCTGTCCAGCTGATTCTCAAGAATCTGCACTTATGCAGGAGTCACCCTCAAGTCACGCTGCAGTCACGTTGGGGCCCAGTGTGAATGGGCGTTCTTATGTGTCCAGGACATTTACGTCTGAGCCTGTGACACTACTTCGAAGCAGGCGCAGCAGGGATTACTAGCCCCTTTTATAGATTAGGAAACAGAGATTCGAGGAGGGTTACTTTCTTGCCGAGGTCACATGGTTAGTTGGTCAAGGGTGTGGGTCCAGAAGGCAGTTTTCCCCTGCACCATATCAGTGGGATGACTGCCTGGCTCTGAAACCCCAGCCCTCACCACCTCCAGGATGTTTGGGGAAGCCCTTCCCCAACTCTCGTGAGCCCTGTGGGGAGAAACTGTCTTCCAAAAGATAGGTAGGTAGGTAGATAGATAGATAGATAGATAGATAGATAGAATGCTATCGACAGGCAGATGATTGATGGAATACAGATAAAAAAGATGATAGATACATAGAAAATAAAGACAGCTGATAAGTGATAGATGGTAGGTTAATAGACAGTTGACAGGTCACGGGTAGAACATGGGTGGATGACAGGTCGGTAGATGTGGAAGCTCCCTTGAACTTTACCAGCTCACTTTCTGCTGCCGGTGGGTGAGTCGGCAAGGCCTCTGTGGAGTGCACTTTGAGCAGCAGCTGTCCACAGTACCGAGGCACATACCCTCTGAGCCAGCAGTTCCACTTCTAGGGATTCATCCTTTATAAATACCCTGGAGTTTTGGGTGCACAACGTAATTTACTGCAGTCAGTGGTGATTGTAAAAGCAAGAGATTGGAAACACCTTAAAGTCCCTCAGTAGGGGGCTGGTTAAGTAGATTGGGAACACCTATACAATGCTACCAAAAAAAGGTCTGGAAAAAAGTACTCTCTGAGACACACTAAGTGAGAAGAAAAAAAGAAGATGCGTAAGAGTGCGGAGCATACCACCATGTGCTAGGGAGTTACGTGTCTGCGTTTGACCGTCTGTGTCAGGCCACGTGGAAGGAAGGGTGGGCAAGAAGGGGGGCCACGGAGGGTGGAGGTAGGCATTGCACTCTACGCCCTTTTCTGCCTTCCGAAGACTGGAGCATGTGAGGGCTTTGACAAATCAAAAGTAAAGAAGTAAACTAAGTGTCCCTGTCCACCCTTCCCACAATACCTTGCAGGCAGGCTGCAGCGCCACCAGGCTGCCCGGCGACGGACAGATGAGCTCGGGAGCCGTGTGCCTGCAGGACCCCCCCTCATACCCTCCCATTCAAGTCATCCGGGCCCGCGTGTCCTCCAGCAGCTCCTCCGAGGTCCCTTCCGTCAACTCCGACCTTGAGGTACACGCTGTTGCCTGCCTGCGGGTGCATGGGCGTCCTCCTTCCTGACTGCTGCCGGTGCTCCTGGCTGCTTGTGCTGCGGTTCGCGAATCCGCCCACGCTAACCTCACGCCTGCTAAATAATGAATAAGCCTCTGCGGCCGCCTGCCTGAGGAGTTTCCCACACTGACAGTGCTGAGGAGGGCTTTCCACGGGCAGATCAGTCAGGGGATCGCTGCATGGTGCAGTGCGACCTCGGAGATCACTTGCACATTCATTTACAAAAATAAATGCATGAATAATAAACTTTGAAAGGGTCTCAGTGTTTCCCCAACCCACATGGCCATGGAAGCATTCCCGACCCCCGGCAGCCCCCAGTAGCACCAGCTGCACCCTGTGGTACCATCAGGGTCATGCTTGGGGTCAGGCGAGCCTGGCACATTCATAAACTTTACCTCATTTTGGTTTTTGGATCTGTGAACAAATCACGTCACATCTTGGATACCACAAGCGGGTGAAGCCTCCGGTCTGAGCTGTCACTCGCAGTCCCACAGCTGTGGCCTCCAGCCCATTTACCAGGAAGCGTCCCTGAGTGGGAAAATGGGAGCAAGGGTGGCGTGGTGCCCATGTGCTGTCAGCGGGAGGTGCCAGCTGTCTTTTGAGGGGGGGCAGGGGACAGTCCTTCAGTCTGGGTGTGTTCTCCTACTTTTTGGTGTTAAATGCCCTTTTATGAAATGATAATAATATGTGGTAGTCGATGTCTTCTGTTTTGGTTTTAATGGCCTTATTTGGAAAAATAATCCATTACCCGTCCTAAGTAGGCCCCCCAGATTTAGTGAACTTGTAGTGGACCCTGAAGTCGGAAAGACTCAGCGCCGTTGATCTGTGGATAAAGTCCAGATTCCTTAGTGTGAGGTTCCAGGCCTTTCACACCTGCTCCAGCCTCAGGTGCCTCCCCGCCCTTACCTAGGTGTCCACCTTGGCTGTGGGCTGCACCCTGTCCCCAGCCTCTAGGCCTCTCTACCCGGGCTTTTCTCTGGCCCAGTTCCCATGTGTCAGAATCCTACCCAGATGCCACCTGCTGTGTGGAACTAACCACCCCCCCAACACACACACACCCCGGAGATTATGGCTCCTTCCCTTGGATGCCCAGAGCACACACCTCTCTCACACACAATGTCCACTGTTTGCTGTGTCGCCAGTGAGCGGGAGGGGCCGTCTCTCTGCCAGGCTTGCAGAGCTGTAAGGTGTGGTGCTTGCGCCGCCCTGTCTTCCTTTACCCCTCGATCCGGGAACACAGCTGGCCGTTGCGTGCTGGGTTTCGAGTGAGGAACTCCACACCAGACGGAGGACCGTCGGGGGCCTGTGTAGCCCCGTGTCACTCAGTGTTGTCTGTCTCTTGGGTTCATTCGCCCAAAGCACATGGCTTGGCAGCTGGGAGCCCGCAGTTCGGGCAGCGATCTGAGACCACACGGGAAACAACCAGCCTGATGGTGAGGTGTGTTCAGGGAGGAGAAGGGACAGTTAGTTCAGTCAGCGGGTCAGGGAGGGCCTCGGGAGATCGGGGTGGGGCTGACGCTAGCTCTGTGCAAACGGGTGATTTTTGTCGCCCACCTGCAGTTAAGGTGAGGATTGGACAGTGACGTTGAAAGTTCGGACATTCGGCTGGTTTGGGCCATTTCTCTGTTTTGCATTCCTCGTTCTTCCCCTACTCTAGTATCTCTCTCTTAGTATCTCTCTCTTTTCAGACATTTTTTTTAACTACATAAATTCCTAGCGGACAAGGTCACACTCTTAAATTAGGCAATTGGAAATGAATGCTTTTGCCCATGTTAAAGGGAATATGTTTTAGAAGCACAGCTGCCGCAGCCCACCCCACCCCCAGCCCTCAGCGCAGCCCCTCGCCGCCCGCAGCACACGTAGGCCGAAGCGCAAAGCTCCGGGGCCCTGACGCGGCTCCTTAGAGTTCCCTGAACGGGAGCACTAGCGGGTCCAGCAGCTCGCGATGCTCCCAGCACAAGCAGTTGAGTATGTGAGCAGCATATATGAAGCTTTCGTCAGGTATGTGATCTCCCGGGCCTCTGGTAATCTGTATTTTCTGTTCTTAAAAGCAATACATACTTATTGTGGAAAATTTGGAAAATGTAAAGAAAATTAAAATAAATTCACGTGCCCACCCACCAGCGACTGCCAGCCAGTGGAGGGATTGTGCAGGCGGACAGTGCCCCCCGTTTGGGGGGCAATATTTCTGAACGATCCCGGCTTCTTTGCAGCGGGACCTGAGTAAGCAGGAGTCTGTCAGCAGAGGAGTGCCACGCAGCACCCGACCTGCCTGCTTAGACACTCACTCAGACGTTTTCTGAGGGTGCGGGTTTGAAAGAAAAATGCCCGAACACCGCTGGGCCAGCCCAAACCCCCTCTCAGGGTGGGAGGTATTGGCCAGCCGGGCACAGCCTGAGCCTGATCCTTGCCCTGCTCATCAGGCCGAGTTCCAAAGGGACTGGTTCACGTGCGTCAGCCAGGGCCCTTACTCCCCTGGCTTGTGACTTCTCTTGCTCCCAGGATTTCACAATTTAAACATTTTATGACATTGGGCGGAGACACCTGGGACTCTTCCGCCTCTCTTGGGATGCCCCCCACCCGAGCTGTCTTCCCTGGACCTACTGGGGTGGCTTCCGTGCCCTCAACCACCTCTGTGTCCGCTTCTGCCTGACCCCGTGGGACCATCGGTGTGTCCTTTCAGCTCCCACTGTGGAGGCCTGTGAGCCTGGGCGTCTCTGTGACGGGAAGATGAGTGTTTCTCTGTTCTGTGGTTCTTTATGATTTTGTGACTTAACTCTCGGGTGGTTTTATGTCCACATCCTTGGGACACACACCACCTGTTTTGAATTACTCCTTCCTGCCACGCAGGGGGAGGTGGAGCGCAGCGGGGCCTCAACAACACACCACACCCATTGCCTACGAGCTCACTGAGTGTTTTCCAATCCAGTGATAAGAATAACAAGACTCAGGGGTGTGTCTAACAGTGACTGTGTGCGTCACAAGCCGGCACTTGACGTTATCCACTTTACTGGCACTGTTCGGTGTGATCCTCTTAACCGCCTGAGGCAAGTACCTTTGTTAGCCTTGTTTTCCAGAAGAGAGGACTGGGGCACTGAGTTTAAGTAACTTATCCCCCCCATAGTAATAGTAGTAGTAGTAATAATAATAATTCATAGGCAGACCTGGGATTTGAACCCAGCTCTGTCTGGCTCTGGAACCCCTGTTGTAACCACTGGGCTCCCCTGCCATGGCAGGAACTCTACCCCAGGGGGTATGCAGGACCAGGTTTAGTCCCCATCATTCCCTTTTCACAGGTGAGAAAGCTGACTCTCCCCAGGACTCTTCCTACTCCCCTGTGCTCTGCCTGGGTTCCCCAGAGGTGCCCTATCTAATACACAGAATAAAACACTGGGAACCACGAGTAATTCCAGTGATGGCAGACAGGAGACCGGGTGAGACAGATCACCCCGCGGGCACCATGGCCGTGGGCACTCATGACGTGCAGGGAGAACTTGAGTATTTCCACCTTTCCGCCAGTGTCCACCAGCTGCGCGGGTCAGGGCACCGGATGAATGGCGTAGGAGCCTCCGGCTGTTTGCTTGGGCTGTGCGAGTTTCCAGGCATCTCCACAAGAGGCGGTACACTCCACAGAGCCCGAGGGTCCACTCATTCACGTCTTCGCTCCCCCGCCCCTTGCAAGGCGGCCCTGCTCCTGGCACAGCCACCGGAGAGCGGAGAGCGTAGTGAGCAGTTGTCAAGTGCGGTGACTGTGTCCGCCCGCGGTCTGCTGCTGGGAGCCGAGGCCCAGAGGAAGCAGGGCTTTCGGGAGTGGCGGTGTCAGTTTCCAGCTGCAGCGCCTGTTTCGTGAGGGCGGGGGTCAGTTTCCTCCAGTACTGATACTGTTCCTCTGCCTTTGGAAGGTTTTGTTTCATTTTATTTTTTAGTTATTCTTTCCCTCTGCTCTTCCTAGCAATGCCGGAGACCCGGCATAGGAAGCTTTGAAGGAATTCTGCTAGGAGGCTGTTTCTGTCACTGGAACAGAGTCTGCATGTTGGAGAGTGACTGACTGGAGCTGGTGCCGTTGTGTGTGGGGGGTGCAGAGGGGAACAAAGCCCAGCACTGGAGTGCTCTGTTTGCGAGAAGGTCAAGTCCTGGGTCCGTGTGCCCTGCTGATTCTGTGCTCATGTGCCCAAGGCTCTTGACAACTAGGGCTGCTTGTTCCCTCTCCAAACCCTGCTTCTGGCAGACCAGGACAGTTTCCTTTGGACATTTGCCATTTTTAAAGCCATATCATTCTTTTAAGGAATAAACAAATACACACACGTGCATGTGTGCAGACTATAAAAGTGCTCGTGTTAGCCCTGGCCGGGTGGCTCAGTTGGTTGGAGCATCGTCTCATGCACCAAAAGGTCGCGGGTTCGATCCCCGGTCATGGTGGGCGTGTGAGGCAACCAGTCAGTTTCTCACATCAATGTTTCTCTCTCTTTCTCATTCTCTCTCTCCCCCTTCCTCTTATTCTAAAATCAATGGACATATCCTTGGGTGAAGATTGTTTTAAAGCACTCATGCTAGAAGAAAATACATATAAGTAAGAAGAAAGAGGCCAGAACATTACAATAGGTACCAAAGGCTAGAAATGAGGTTGACAATATGGTTTCTCCACTGATCCGTTTCCTCCCAGGGAAGGCGGCATCACCTGCCGTGAGAGAGTGGAACAGTGCACTCTGAAACGCGCGGGGCAGCCCGCTGGTTCCCCAGGGGTGAAGAAAGGAGACACAGGATTGTCTCTTGACTTTCCACTTCTCCCTCGGTAAATGGGAATCACGGGACCTTCCCTGCCTGTCCTATAGAGTGACTGGGAGGGTCAAACGGGGCGGGGGGGGGGGGTGCTGGTGGGGCTTTGCGAGACTCCCACAGGCGATACATGTCGCGCATTGGAAACCCGGCTGGAAGTGGGCTTCACTGCTCACTCGGCCCTTTTGGCTGTGGAACCAGGGAACACCCACTCGTTTTGCTGGACCTGTTCTGAAAGTGCAGACAGCAAGTTCAGGGAGGGTGGCGCAACTCCACCAAGGCCAGGATGTGAAGGAGCTTTGATGCAGCAGAGCACTGGTCACGTAAATGCTCATTGTGAAACCCCAGCTTTGGACGGGGCGATCTTTAAGGTCCTGCTTAGCAACGTGACCCTAAGTGTCAAAGGGTATTGTTGAAAGAAGTAGGATGAAATTAATTGCGCTAGTCAATTCTTAACAGTAGAAAGGCTTCCAGCCAGAAAACAGAAGGTCCCTGATGGGTGTGGCTTAGTTGGTTGGGCATCTTCCCGCAAAGCGAAAGGTTGCCGGTTTGGTCCCTGGTCGGGACACAGACGAGAGGCAGCAATCGATGTTTCTCTCCCACATCAGTGTTTCTAACCCTCTCTTCCTCCCTTCCCCTTTCTCAAAAATAAATAAATAAAGTCTTTTTTTTAAAGGAAAAAAAAAAAACAGAAGAGTCAGCCACCTGCCAAACTTGGGGTTTTTTTTTTTGTTGTTGTTGTTGTTGTTTTTAAAGATTTTATTTATTTATTTTTAGAGAGAGAGGAAGGGAGGGAGAAAAACATCACTCCATTGCCTCTTACACACCCCTAACTGGGGACCTGGCCTACAACCCAGGCATATTTTCTGACTGGGAATCAAACCAGCAACCTTTTGGTTCATAGGCCGGTGCTCGATCCACTGAGCCAGACCAGCCAGGGCCCAAACTTACAGTACAGCAGCCCAGGTCGCTGGGTCTGGCCAGATGCCACCCTCAGACGTCCAGACTCCTCAGCCCCCAGAAGCATTTCCAAACCCACTGCCCAAAACCAGGGGAGAGCCTTACTATTTCCACTTGAACCAGTGCAGGTACTCCTGACTGGGATCCTGCCTCCATCTCTCTGTTCATTGCTGTCTACCCAGGAGCTTCCCAGCACTTGACCCCATGGTCTCCCTGCTGTAAGACCTTCTGTGGCTCCTTCCCGCTTATAGTTTTAGTCTGGACCCTTTATCCTGACCTCCAGGACATTTAGTTGTCTGGCACTGGGCCAATTCTCCAGGTTTTTCTTGCACATCTGGCCAGCTTTCTCTTCTCTGGGTTTCTTTGCTTATTTCAGTTTTCTCTTCCTGTCCTTCAAAGCATTAGTGAAATCCTGCTTCCTCCAGGAAGACTTCCCTGCATTCCAGAGTACAGTTGCTACATTTAACAGGCAAAAAGAGAGGACATCCAATGAAATTCGAAAACATTATTTGTGATCTCAAGTTCAGATTTCACTGGGCACCCCGTGTTCTGTCTGGCAACCCTGCTCCTGAATCAGACTGGATTATTCGCACATCTGGCCCCGCCCTAGACCGCTTCTTCAGTTTTTCTGAGCAGCATTTGAGCAGTGAAATTTCTTCCAGAAATTTAGGAGCATACAATGTGATGCATCAACTATATCTCAAAAACTAGGAAAAATTAGTTTTAGGAAATGAGGGAAAAAGCAAAAAAGAAAATGAGGAACGGGAGCCAGGTTGCCCGCCTTTCCCTCTGGTGGTGCTGGGATGCGACCTACACGGTATTTGTATCTCCTTGTGGCCGGAGCTGGAGGCGCTGCTCCCAGCGCCACTGCCCACCTTTTCAGTGCACGCAGCTCCTCCGTCATGGCCCTCGCTGCAGCCTTCAGATGGACCTGAAGTGAAACTGCGTGTCTTCTTCATAAAGGAAACCAGCCCCCATGTGGGTCAGAACTTCCCTCTCGCCGATCAAGTCCACGCCGGGCCTTTCACAGCACCTCACGGCCTGTGACACGTGTTCTCATCCCACGTCCCGTTTCCCCACAGCAGCCTGGGAAGGAAAAGCCGCGTGGGAAGTTGCGGGGTGGCGGGGGAAAGAGTGAGAATTGGAACACGGTGCTTGTTACAGAATACGTGTCAAAGAACTCCTCAGTTAACTGACTAAAATATTGTGCTGGTTGGAAAAAAAATGAAATAGGATGAAATTTTGAAGCATACTGGTGGAATGTTTTTTAATTTTATTTATTGATTTGGGGGAGAGAGAGAGAGGAAAGGAGGGAGAAAGAGAAACATCAATGTGTTGTTCCACTTATTTGTGTATTCACTGGTTGATTGTTGTATGTGGCCTTTCTGGGGATTGAACCCGCAAACTTGGCATATCAGGATGATGTTCTGACCAACTGAGTGATCCAGCCAGGGCTACGATCAAATGTTTAAAAGTCTGTAAGGTACCAGGTCAAAAGGATATCTGCTTAATAAAATTAAGAGAGAACTATGGCGGGTGTGTCTCTGGCCAGTCTTAAAACTTTGTAATCAGAAGAAACAAAGAACTTTATAATTGCTGCTTAGTGCAGCAACATCTCACCCCTTCCGTGTCGGGGACGTCATTTCTCCCCAAGGGTAAGAGGCGGAAGCTGGACACATGGTCTGTGAGGCACGTCCAGCTCCCATGGTCTAAATGGAAGCCTGGAAAGTGCCCGTTCCCTCAGTGGCTAAGACACGTCTCCAGGTCTTCAGGAACAAAGGAGAAGTTAGCACGTGTCCTGTGGACAAGGGCTATAGGATCCCTCTGGGTTTCAGAAGCATGACGAAGTGTGCTTACAGAAATGAGGTGGATTGAAGTAAGTACTCCATGCTGTGGTTCACAAACGTGATGGAATTTTGGTCCTCTTTAAGGATATGTGGAAATACTCATTACATTCTAAGGAGGGATGGCCATTTGCACAATTTGGTGTATATGTGTATTTTTGAGGGCTATTGAATAATTTCATAGAGGCTCTTTTGGAGATAAAATTATGGGCCATCTGTAGTTCTTTTGAAAAAATTTCTATACAAAAGTGAACTCATTTTTCTCATGAAATGAAGAAAAGAAGATAAAATTTTATTTATTTTTACTTTAGCGGGGTGGGGAGAGACCTCGGTTACAAAGATTTGGGTTAATTGTGCTCAGACACACAATCAGTGGTTTAAAACCTTAAAAAAGAAGCTTTGACTGCTATGTCCACTAGATGGCACTCTTCTTAAATTTTAGATTTCCTGTGATGCTGCAGGTTTGCAAAGTTTCAAGGTTTCATTTCAGCCCAGTTGGGGAGACTTTTAAGATTATTTGTTTGTTTGCTCAACTTTAAATAAACTTTCTCATTTTGGAATAATTTTAGATTTACAGAAAAGTTGCAAAGGTAGTACAGAGAGTTCCTGTATACTTTTACTGTTTCCCCGGTTAACATCTTACGAAACCATGTTACATTAGTCAAAACTAAGAAATTAATGTTAGTACGTTACTATTAACTAAACTACAGGCTTTATTTAAATTTCTCCAGTTTTCCATTAATATTCTTATTCTGTTTCAGGTCACATTCCAGATACACAGTGCATTTAGTAATGTTGTTAACGAACAAAACACCCACCCCCTGTAGCGGCCACAGAAGCCCTTTCTGTTCTGCCTGATACCTGTGTTTGCTTGTGGGAGTTACGTAACTTTCTGAACCCGTGTTGTCATCGACATGTCTGCCTCGTGCAATGTGCGTGGAGCCATCATTTTTAGTAATTTTGTGTCTTCTCCAATTAATCTTTTCTTTTTCGGTTTATATCCCTCCAATCAGGATGTTCTTAAAGTATGAATGCTATGGAATTATAACTGAGTTTGTTAGGTATAAAAATGGCATTGTGCTTATAATTTTAAATGTCCTTTAAGATACATACTGAAGTATTTACAGAAGAATTTAAAATAGTTCAGCCAATAAAAAAATTGAGGAGCTGGAGCAAATAAAATAGGGTGTGTACGAGGTTATTCTTTTGTTTACAGTTGAAAATCTTATCACTCAAAAGTTGTTTTAAATGGAAACATAAAAGAACTGAACAGGAGAGGCTTGGTTTTAATGTGACAGTAATGCCACATCCTGTGGACTCTTCAGATTGACAGCTGCTCAACCTAATAGACACTCACAGAGCAACATAAGTGACGTCTGCAGATTCATGGCTCTGTTGGAACATGTCTCCCAGGCACTGTATGTGGTGCCGCAGGACGAGAGCCAACTGCAAAGCCGCCCTTCGAGAACTGACTCAGGCATATTTGAGGCTTGGAGTGGAACCAGCCAGGCAGTAAAGGTTGAGTAAAAATGAATCTTGGCTGTAGCAAATACCCTATACTTTGAAGGTGGAGACTTTATTTGCATTTCTCTGTCTTAGTTTTGTGGTTTTGAGTTGACTCACCTCTGCCATGTGGTTAATAAATGGAAGATGTATTATTATTATTACACCTGGTAATAGTAATTTCTAATAATGGTAATTGAAAAATCTGTATTGGGCCATAATTTTTCCAAGGACCTGCAGCCTTCATAATGATCACAATTATCCTACTGATCACTTAACTCAACTGTAGCTGCGAGTAGCTGCTGCCGCTCTGCCTGCTCTACCTTTGCTCTCAGACCATCAGAGAGGCTGCCTCCTGGCCCACCGAGCAGCCAGGGCCGGGTGCTCGGTCTGCTCTGCTCTGCAATGGTGGCAAAATCTATCATACGCTTTTCTGTCTCTCTTTTTCTTCTGCAGCACCAGTATTGGGAAACCCTAAACTCGGAGCAGGTATGGACAGTTGTGCTCTCTCCAGGAGGGACTTCCTGTGGCTTGATTTTAGTTCCTGTTTTTGTTAGCCACCCCCCTTGGATGGCTGGGACCATGCCAGACTCCTTTAGGGGCAAAAAAGAATGTGAAAATGAGAGGCAAGTCTTGGCATCAAGGGATTTTCCTGGTTCTGTCAGTTCAGAGTTCTTCCTGCTTTGTCCAAACCATCTAGTAAGGGCCCAGAAAAGATGTGTAACCCAAGGAAGAAAGGTGGTTTGGAAAATAGGTCTATCAACAAGAAGAACAACTGCAGGTTGCTAATGGCAGCGGTGCTGGGAGTGGCTGCAGTAGTTGAGGTAAACTTTCCGAGGCCTTGGGCAGCTGGCTGCTGTCTCCTTGTCACCTTCGCCACCAAGTGATACATGAGCACGTGGTTTTTGACAACCACCTGTGCCTGTTGCCTCCCAGGACTGTTTCTGATAAGACAGTAGATCATCTTTTGCTCAAATTCTCTTTATGCCTGGAAAACAGCAATGTTTTTATTACTTACAGTGAAGTTTTAAAACATATTATTCTGGGGAATCAGAAGAAAGAGATTTAAAATGCTTTTGAAGGCATAGCCCACTTCAGAGAGTTCCCTTGATCCAAGCGGTGGGCTGTTTCTATTTGCTAGAAGCTGAGTCAGTCAGGTGTAGTGAGAATTTGAGCCAAACCTTAGGTCTCAGCCCACATCAGCCCTTTGCATGAGCACCCTGGGCCCTTCTGGTGAGGTTGGTCTAGAGCACACTCAGAAATCTGATCTAGAACGTGGCCTTCACCTGAGTAACAGCATTTATCAAAAAGCACACTGTCCATCCTCAGAGAACAGGCTCCGACTTCAGCCACAAGGCAGCTGGGCCACAGAGGCTGGGGGCTGGGAAGCTCTTGTCTGCAGATCTTTCTTTGATAAAAGGAATTTGCTTAGAGATGTCTGCCCAAATCTGCGGCCACAAGTAAATGAGAAGTGAGCACTGGCAGTGGCCGGCACAGCCCCAGACAGGTACCGGGGCTGAGCGACACCAGCCAAATCAGCGTAGTCGCTGGCCTGCAGGGTCGGTGGGGACAAGGAGGTCTTTCTAACACGGCGCTGTTTCAGTCACCAAGCAGTAGAACTCGGTTCGGTTATTCCCAGTAGCTCTCACTGAACCAGGCTCTTTCCTTCTGTCCAAAACAAGCCATAATTTGTGTTTTACAACTGGCACGGGATAGGCACTGCCTGGATCAGGGAGCCTTGAAGACCTTATCCTGAACCTCTGAGGACTGGAACGATTGATTCAGATCAAACTTGAGGATCCGGTGGAGTGTTTTTCTTGGAGTGCGTGTCCACACCTGATTCTGTTTTCTTGCCCAAATAGATCATCCAGCCTGTGGCTGATGGAGTCTTCGTGGCCTTTGCTTGTTATTTTCTGGGTCTTTTGATGCTGTCCAATGTGACCTATGACTCAGAATCATCAGTCACAGAAACTCAGAAAGAAAAGAGATCATATTATCTGGTTACTGATCTGGCATTCCCACTCACACATGGAGAAACCAAGGCCCAGAGAAGAGCGAGCAAGTTAGTGGCAGAAGGCAGACTTGAGCCCGACCCCTCTTTGCTTCTGTGGCTAGAACCACAGTGGGGCTTCCCTTCTCTTTGGTCGTGCATGAGCTTCTCTCTCTTGTCCATCATATTAGAGCAATAGGAGGGCTTTGCAAATAGCTGCACCAGAGTGTGTGCTAACCTTTCTTTTTAACCTTTAACCTATTTCCGCGAATTTCAATTTCCCCTACTTGTCTGAGAGCAATGAAATATTCACTGGCAGTAACCACTCTGCATTAAGTTTCAAATGTTTGTTTTTGGCAAGTCTGCTGACCTCAAGTTTAGAGGAAACGCCATGGGGGAGGGGTGGGCAAGGACAGACCAGTGCCCTGTTCTTAAGGAGCTCATCGTCTACCTGAGAGGGCAAGGGAGATGCCCAGCAAAAGGGCAGGGCTATCCATGCTCAGCTGCAAGTGAGTGGTACAGGCAGTACAAAGAGAAGGTCAACATACGTAAGCAGTCAGGGTAGGCTTCCTGGAAGAGAAGTACTCACCTGGATCATAAAGAATGGGTTGTGTTTGCCTGGTCTTTTCCAGGAATGAGTTAGGCGTGGATGAGGGAATTCTTACAATAAAGAGAATGTGACTCAGTCTCACTAGAGAAGGACTTGGTGATGACAAGGAAAAGAGGGTGGTGAGGGGGTAGGGCTGGTCTGTTCAGGGTGGCTGTCCGTTCATTCCTTTATTTGAAGTTATGCTTGCCCTGACAGGTCCTAGAAACTCAGGCCTGGTTACCTTGCCCTTACCCGTTTGTCCGTGTGTGTGCCTGGGCCGTGAGAACTGGGATCGGAGCTGCTGTTGGGGGACCGTAGGAGTTGAGAAGGGCCAGTTCCACCAGGGTACCTTTTCTGTCTTTTCTCCACAGTGGGCCCCTGAAGATATAAGCCTTGAAGAGAACAAAGACAACGTGGAGATGCTTAGATCCCAGATGCACAGGCGCTCTATGAGGCCAGTTGACTTGACCTCTGATGAGTGACACTTTTTAGAGCAACCGCAACAGCTCAGAGCCCAAAGTCAAGTGTCAGGAACTGAGCAGGCATCAACTGGCAGTGCCACCCATGGCAGGAATTTAAGCTTTGCTGAGGCTGCCCAATGAAGTGAGGAACCAGGAGCTGTCACTGACCTTGGCTTGTCAGTACCATGCTCATAATGGAGCGAAGACTTTGGGTCCTGTGGACAGACCTGACACGCCCAGAGTTCTGAAAGTGTGAAGTTCACACAGCACTCTTGTGAAACATAAATCATCTGAAGCTACTCTTTCCCCTTTCCATTTTGATTCAACCATGCTCTGAACATCTGCTAGGTGCCAGGGATGAGTTCATCTAATAGCTAAAGTCTTTGAATCTCAGTAGAGCCCCATTCTGCAAGACCTGACTAAGCCTAGATGAGAGGGGTGCACCCACATGCTGGGGGCCTGAGACACAACCACGGTGATGATGGGAACTGGCTCCTGCCTTCTGCTCACCCACATGAGTTTTCTGCTGGAGTTTAGAGATAGAGCTTCAAAGACACCACAGTAGGCAGCTGACTGACGTGCCTCAGGCAGGCCACAGCTGATGGGGGAGCTTTTCATCCCCGGGGCCACAACTTTTTAGGATGCAGAAATGTGCAGCCATGGATGCAGCGTAAACATGGGGAACATGCTTAATCCGAGTGGTAACATCAGGACAGGAGGCGGGTTCATCTTTAAAAAGGCAGGGACATGGGGATAGGATGACATCCCTGAGGTTTGCCTTTAGCACATACCCCCCTTTTCAAGGGAGTGCTGGCTCATACTCCGAGGTGCCAAAAAGTGGTTGGATCCTGATGGAAATGGCCATTCACCCAAGAACATCAAATGGTCTTGCTATATGTGGAACATCTCCCTATAGCTTCCTTTCAATTTGGCTGTAAATTAGAAACTGCTTTTAAAAAAATAAAGTCTTTAGAAAATGATCTTGCTGACTTTCAGCACCACAAACTACTTGAGCTCCAGACATTAGTTCCAGCCTCTTTCTTCTCAAACCAGCTCCTAGCCTCAGGGTCCAAGCTTGTCTCAAAGCTGAATCCCGTGTCTCCTCTTCCAGGGTCAACTGTGACACCGGGAATTTCAGGAGCAGCTTCCCTCATCGTTCAAGGAGACGCTGCCTGTTCTGCAAAGCTTCTACTGGAGCCTCTGTGAAGAGGTGCGAACCTGAATGCCTTTCTCCTGGCAGGAGTGTCCCCGCCTCCACCGCAGCCTCATCCCCAGCTGTTGGGCCAGGGGGCATGATGGGAGTTACCTGCTCTGAAGATGCACTGAACAGTGCAGGGGGTTGCCCACACTGGGGAGAGGATGGGGAACACATGTGTAATCCTCTTCCGCCCGTTCCTCTGGAGAGGAGGGATGATGTCATACAGTGTTAGTTGTGCCACCCATTTTCTGCATGGCTTGGAACATGCTACCTAACCTCTGTGAGCTCCTGAGGTAGACTGAGTATAATACCTATCAAGAAAGGTATTGGTATTGTAGTGAAGATTAAGTGAATTAACATCTATGAAATGCATAACACCGTACCTGACTCAAAGTAGACATTGAAGGAGGATGTTTCCTTCCTCCCTGTGCTTTCTGGCCACATAAGCCCTGAAAGGCAGTTAGTAACCAAAGAATCAGGTTGGAAAAGATTTCACTGATTTGAATCCCCTTGGCAATAACCTTAGTAAGTGACTACCTACACCCTGCTTAAACTCCAAAAAAAAGATTTCACCCATTTTATCTCTCAAGGAAACTTGTATCATAAGGGAGAGCTCAGATCACTAAGATGTTCTTAAAGTCCTATCTAGATCCCAAAGAACCAATCCTCTTATCCTCTGCCAGTACTTCCGTGTGGCGAATAGATTTGTGAACACTTACGTCATGCCTGTTTCAGTGGGGTATGAACTCCCAGAGTAAGGCAAGGCACTGTGCCAAGGAGCGTGGCTGGGGTCCAGCTCCCAGGTCTGACTCAGTGTGATCCTTGAGAAGTCATTTCTCTCTCTGAGCCATAGTTTCCTCATCTGTAAAATAAAAATTAGGCCATATTTCTTTCCCTTTCCCCCATTTATGAATATGCCAGTGAATATGTTTCCCTCAAAAGACTGATATCTTTATAAACTGTCAAGAACCCAATCTTTGCTTTAACATGAAGAAACCACAGCATTTGACCTTTACGAATTTTGTAGATTCCTTCCACTATCAAAAACTAAAAACTATAACACCTTATTTCTAAACTTGGGAATTCTGGTCACTTTATTTACTTTCTTAATATTCAGAGGCTCCATTATTGGCAGTTTATTTTGGTCAAGCTTCATTCTTGCTAAACCATCTCTTACATTGAAGAACATAAGAAAAATATTTTCCACAGTGCGAGAAAAAGAATCTATAAGTCATTAAGGAAAAAAGGTGTTTTAGAAGTGTCTCCAGACTAATTTCACCATACTTCTAAGATTCTCTGCACTTCGTTTTCTTTATCAAGTCCCTTCTTGATAATTCCCTTCCACATTTTCCTATTATGCAGTCATTGATCTACTCTCTTCAACTTTAAATTGCGCCCCCCCCCACCCCCAAGGTTCAGGTCTACGCTTTGGCAGAGGAGTCTCTGCCTTGAAGGAACACAAGATCTTGTGTAATGTTGAAGATCTCTTGGAGTTTACACGTCTAACCTGTATTATTCCAAGGATCATCATCAGACAAGAAAGACGTTCATAGAGAAGTTCAAAATATGGCCCTAAACCAAGTGATTTGGGGGGCATCTGGTTTGCTTCTACTTTACTAAACTCTGAAAGCCAAACAAGCCGCCAGGCATCCAGGATGGCGTCTTCTGGGCCCAGGCACTTCATTCAACAGCGCATTAACTTGAAATACCTTCAGATTAACTTAATCTGACGCCTGGAGAACTGAACGTAACCCTCTGGTTTCTGTTGGAAATTTTCCAGCAGTCGTCCCAGGCCGAAGACAGCGCAGCTCTTCACTTCCAGGTCCTCCGAGTCTGCAGCTGTGGCTGCAGCGGGGCGCGCTGGCCCTCCTCTTCAGCCTTCACTGCGCTCACCCACGACTGCAAGGCGGGGCAGTACGTGGTCTCCTCCAGCTGCGAGGGGCGTGGCCCCCGCGGTTGCCACCTTCAGAACTGTCACCCGGCTCCTGCTGCCTACCTCTTCCTCTGGCAAGTTGCCAATCCTCTGCGTTTTAGGGTCCATTCAGAGCTCCCCCGGGACTTCCGGGAAGGGAGGAACTACTGGGCTCCGCGCCTGCGCACTCTGCCACCGCCGCACGTGAGTCCCGCTGGGCTGCCCCCGGCCCTGGGCGCCGCCGGGGTGCTGCGGGGCTGCGGGGCTGCGGGGCTGCGGGGCTGCGGGGCTGCGGGGGGCTCAGGAGGACTGCCCGGAACGGTTTCTACTGTGCTTTCACACCCTTAGTTTTTAAAGGGGGCAATGCCAAGGTTATTTTACCGTTCCTAACGTGTGTGAGACCATTCAACATCCTTTATAGTATAAATCATATTCTTTGCTTTTAAGTATATTACACACGCATTTCTGAAATACAGATAGTGCAGGTACATTGTTTAAGAAAATCAGATTGTAGCAAAAGGTTTATGAAGAAAAACAAGTGTCTTGCTCCTCCCTTTGGACCCCAACAGACCTGCTTCTCTGGCAACCGTTCTTTTGTTTTGTTTTGCTTTTTGAGGTGACCAGTTTTAATGTTTTTGTTTGTTCTAGTATTTTTCTCTTTTTTAAAATTGAATTTATTGGGGTAACACTGGTTAATTATATAGGTTTCAGCTGTACAATTCTATAACACATCATCTGTATATTGTATTGTGTGTTCATCACCCCAGGTCAGGTCTCCTTCCATCACCATTTATCCCGCCTTTACTCTCTTCTACCTTCCCCCCACCCCCTTTTCCTCTGGTGATCACCATATTATTGTCTAATTGTTTATAAATTTGTTTTCTTAATTCTCTCACCTTTTCTACCCAGCTCCCATTTCGGTTTGAATTCAAATATGCTTTCCAGTTATAAGGTTCTAAGATTATCCTTTTCAAAAAAAACTTTTTTAGCCCTGGCTGGTGTGGATCAGTGGATTAAGTGCCAGCCTGTGAACCAAAAAAAAAAATTTTAGTTGGGTTATCTCCAGCTTCCATGAAGTGCAGTCTAATGAGACACAGAAGCTAGGACAGGGCCACTGGTGTACTGGGACCCATGTAGTGAGAGATGTGTATTAAGAATGATCTTCATTCACATCCTAAGGGTTGCTTTGGAATCATTCAGGCCAGGACCCCCTTGGCCATGCTCTTTCCTGAGCTAGAACCCAACTTCTGAGTCCAGCGGTTCCAACTCACAATAGCCTTTGGGGCAGCCTGGCAACTTCCACTCCTCTGCTCTGGATTTGACCTTGCCTTTCACCCTTTTATCCCTCCTACTGGAGGTGTCTTAGCACTTGGAGCATCTCCAGTGCAAGTCGGAGGGATTTTCTAAACCCAAAACTGGAGCAAGGGCCCTTGTACACCACCGCCACGGTCTTTCCCAGGGACCTGCCTGGCCACGTGTGAGAAGAGCCATTCCATAGGCCCTTCCTCCTGACTAGCAGTTTCACTTTGTGGAATATGTATATCCTAAAGCTCTGATATGCGTGACACCTGTTCAAATACAGGCTCTTAGGCTCCACCCTTGGTAATTTGGGCAGGGCCTGGGAATTTTTATTAATATTATTTTAAATCCTCACCCAAGGATATGTTTATTGATTTTTTTTTTAAGAGAGAGAGGGGCAGGGAGAGAGAAAGAGAGAAAAACACTGATGTGCAAGAGAAGCCAGTTGCTCAGTTGCCAGTCGTACAGGCAGTTGGAACCTGCAACCTAGGTGTGTGCCCTGACAAGGGAGTGAACCTGCAACCTTTTGGTGTACAGAACAATGCTCCAACCAACCAAGGCCTAAGAATCTTTAAAAAGCTCCCCCATTGACTCTATTATAGGTGATCCAAGACCACTCTTTGAGAATGCTACCCTAAGGAAATTTGTTTTTAAATTTATCTATTTGTGTGAGTTGTTCTCATAAAACTATTCAGAATAGCAAAAAAAAAAAAGTGATAAAGCCCCCAAACCTCACTGTTGGGAAAAATTAAACATTATAATGATGCTCTTCAACTTACGATGGAGTAATGTCCTGATAAACCCATCGTAAGTTGATATCATAAGTTGAAAGTGCATTGAAAATGCATTTAATTCACCTAAGCGATGGAACAACATAGCTTAGCGTAGACTAACCTATGTTAAATATGCTCAGAACTCTTACATTAGCCTACAGTTGGGCAAAGCCATCTAACACAAAGCCTATTTTAGAATAAATTGTTGCATATCTCCTGTATTTTCTTGTGCCTATAGCTTTCATACCATGGTGAAATCAACCCTCCATGAGTTGAACCATCATGTAAGTTGTGGGCCATCTGTACTTTAATGAAGAAATGATATTTTTTCATTAAACCTAAAAGATCACGAAACCATAGGTTGAAGAACAGACCTGAATTACTGTGAAATAATCTAGTTTACTGTGTGAGTGGCTTGCTGTCTCACAACATGAATTCCCGGTTCTAGCATGGTTTAAAAAGAACAAAAAACTACAGTATCAAGTAACAAAAGTAGAACACAAGAGAGTGTGTGCCACTGTTAGCAGTTATTTAAGAAAAACACTGTTTACTAAGAAGATCAGAAAGGTCATATAAGTCATGATTAAGGTTTTCCATTGTAAAGGGTTGATGTGGATTCTTGTAACAGTGGTTTCTTGAAAGTGGAAGTAGTTAAATACATCCCCCAAATTAAAATTTTCTCCTCCTAAATTCTCTTTTCTTTAAAGTTTGTGGCACAAACACCTTTTATTCTAAGAGAACCCCTCAGCTCCAGCAGCTGCTGTAGTTCCAGCTCATTGCTAATCATGCCCCATGAGACCTGAGAAAGGTATTGGAAGACCAAATAGAAACTGCTCCCAAAACAGGGAAAACAAGCAGGAGAGAGCCCCCAGGGGAATACGGCAGCTAAATTACTATTTAAAAACAGGACAGAAAAAAAAATAATAATAAAAGCAGGACAGGAAAATTAAAAGGACAGGTTTTCATTAGAGTTCTTAGTATAAATAAGAAAAGAGGCATATGAAAAAGAAAACATATGTGACTTTGTCATGGATGTTTATGCATTTTATACTTTTTTAATGCTTTGTGGTGCTTTATAAACTTTTTCGATTAATATATTTATTATATAACTAGAGAAAACAAACTCAAGAAATTTATTAATACATGTATGCTCCCTCAAATAAAATCCACATAAACATTAGGAAATTCATAAGTAACTGTATTGCGTATTGGTACATATATACATATATAAAGATATATTTTTTATTCTCACCCAAGGATTTTTTTTCCCATTACTTTTAGAGAGAGAGAGAGAGAGAGAGGAAGAGAGAAACACTGACTGATTGCCTCCCACACGCGCCAGAGACCAGGGATCAAACCCACAACTCAGACGTGCACCCCGACAGGGAACACATCTTTTGGTTACAGAGACAAGGCCCCAACCAGCCGAGCCGCCCCAGCCAGGGCTGGCGCGTGTATTTTCATCCTGCTCTCTGTGTGTATGTGGAAATATATTTCCTTTATAGATCTTTTCTCTAATGAGTATGTATTTCTCTTAACATTAGATAAAAACAAACAGAAAAAGTGATTCACACTTATGATAAACCAGGACCTCAATAGTTGCTAAAAGAATTGGGTGAGCCCTGGTGGGTGTGCCTCAGTGGGTTGGGCGTCACCCCACAAATCCACACACCGAAAGATTCATTTCTCAGTCGGTTCTCTTGCACATCACTGTTTCTCTCCCTTTTTTCCTCCCTCCCTTCCCCTTGCTCTAAAAAATAAATAAGTAAAATCTTAAAAAAAAAAAGAAAAAGAATTGAGTGAAAGATTATTGGGAATAGGATATTCATACAGTTTCAAAATACCACCATACAGATTCCTTTATTAATTCCAAATGGAGAAGCATTTGAGACCTCGATTCCCAGCTTGTCATCAGTTTTGGCTCAAATAAATTCTTATAAAAAGATTTTATTTATTTATTTTTAGAGAGAGGAGAAGGGAGGGAGACAGAGAGGGAGAGAAACAGCAATGTATGGTTGCCTCTCACATGGCCCTCACTGGGGACCTGGCCCGCAACCCAGGCATGTGCCCCGACTGGGAATCGAACTGGGACCTTCTGGTTCCCAGCCCGCGCTCAATCCACTGAGCTACAGCAGCCGGGCAAATTCTTATAAATTTTTTTAAAATTACAAATAGAAATTGTTTACAATTATGAAATCTGGAGGGTATCACTTTAAATAATAAAGTTTACATCAACAAAATGGAGTAAATTGACAACAAGCACCTCCTGATGTCATATCCTGAGCAGGATACAATACCACATATGAAATATCCTTCTTTTTAATCCTCATCTGAGGATATGTTTATTAGTTTTAGAGAGAGGGGAAAGGGGAGAGAGAGAGAGAGGGAGAAACATTGATCCAAGAGAGAAACGCTGATTGGTTGCCTCCTGTACACACCCCAACTGGGGATCGAACTTGCAGTCCAGTCTAGGTATGTGCCCTGGCCCAGGATCAAACCCTCAACCTTTTGGTGTATAGGGCGATGCTCCAACCAAGTGAGTCACCCAACTAGGCCACATGTGAAATATTCTTGCCAAAATATTCTAATTGGGATCTATTTTTTGTGGAAACAATCAGACAAATCATGGGACATTCTGAAATAAAAAAAGTCAGCGTTCATGCTGCCTGTCACTACCAAAAGAACCAAGAAGTAGAGACAAAGATTGAATCTTTATGGGTGCTTTTTTCAGATGCCAGCAATCTGAGAAGTTGGTGGGTTATGTACCCTCAAAAACTGTCTTAACATCTCATCTCAAGAAGACCTTTTTATAAGGAGAAGAAAAGGGTAGGTAAGGGATTTGGGGAAAAGTTTAATCAGGTGGGAGTTGCAGTCTATGTATATTTTCCTAGTATTTCTTTATCTGCTGATCAATAATTCTTTATCTTCATCACTGAGTTCCCTCCCTGGAACACAATGGCTCAGATCCCAACAATGGCTTGCGGACACCCTGGGCACAAAGGTTGAATTGTCCACCTCCTGGAGTCATGTGGGTCTTGTGCTGTATTCCAGTTCTTGGAACAACTGCATTCCACACGCATTAATCACTTAAGCCTGTCACATATAACTACAGTTAAGATTTTTAACTATTGAGTTCCCTTATCGTTAATCATTTAAGCCTATCAACTATAACTGCATTGAAAATCTTTAACTCTTGCTACGTTTATCAGTTCTACAAAAAAAAAATCCTTTGATTTTTAAAATGTCAGTGTCGAAAGAAAAAAAAGGACTAGCTAACTGTTCCAGTTTCAAGGAGTCTAAAGGGAGGAATGGGAAGCCTATGGGATTACTGAGACAGCTGAGGGAACTCGAATACGTACAGCATATTCGTTAACATTGTTCATTTCTTCTTTTGACCCCCTTCACCCATTCTTTCTTCTCCCAACCCCTTTCATAACCACCCATCTGCTCTCTGTATCTGAGTTTGTATTTGTTTTGTTTTTCATTCATTTTGTGTTTTTTCAGACACAAGACTCTTAATAGACATAAGAACATGTCATTTACCCTGTCATTTTTACTATTTTTGTGTAGATTTGCACAATTGTTTTGAAAACTAATTTCAACACATTCAATTTAATCTAACCTAAATTTTAGCTAACAAAACAGATCAATCATGCTCCACTATCTGATAAAAGTCTGAATGGTCAAAACAACAGCAAAACAATCATTAATCGACTAAATGTTATTAAGGAACATTTGGTTTTCCAATATAATAAGTCACATAATAATAATTAACATTTGTTGACTATTAATTAGTGTCACAAGTCTCTACATTTTAGAGAGTCATTTAATCCTAACAAAACTCTAAGATCAGCACTATTATTCTAATTTTATAAATAAAGAGTAAGTCCTGGCTGGGGGCTCAGTGGAGCATCGTCTTCCACACCAAAAGGTTGTGGGTTCAATTTCCGGTCAGGGCATATGCCTGGGTTGTGGGTTTGGTCACCGGTTGGGGCATGTATGGAGGGCACTGATCAATGTCTCTCTCTCCCTTACTCTCTCTCAAAAAAAAAAAAATCGATTAAAAAAACATATCCTTGGGCCCTGACTGGTGTGGCTCGGTGGGCTGGGCATTGTCCCGCAGAGCAGAATGTCGTTGGTTCAGCTCCCCGTCAGGGCCCGTGCCTGGGTCGCAAGCCCAGCCCCAGGTTGGGGGTGTGTGAGAGGCGGCCGTTAGATGTTCCTCTGTTTCTCTCCCTTTCTCCTGTTCCCCTCTCTCTAAAAATAGTAAATAAAATCTTTAAAAAATATATCCTTGGGTGAGGATTAAATCTTTAAAAAATATATCCTTGGGTGAGGATTAAAAACAATTTTTTTAAATGAAGAATATGGAGTACAGAGAAGACAAGAAGCCCAGCTGCAAGTCACACAGCTATCTAGAGGTGAAGCTGGTGTTCAAAGCCAGAGCTTATACTCTGAGCCACCATCTGTATATAATAACTAACTTATTTTAACTACCTAAATGTCAGTCTCCTTACCCAAACTGACAAACATAAAAATAGATGGAAAAATGGGAAATAAAGCTCATTTAATGGCGAATAATAAAAAATCTGTTTTTAGACCGATAAAGTATTACATGTTACTTAAGAAGCTGAATATTCTTCTAGTAATGAATTGCTTTGTCTAATATTCCTTTTAGACTTATTTCCTGATATAAAAACTTATTTCTTGATATAAAAACTGATTTTTAAAGATATAAGAAACATTACAATATGCAAACATAACTACTTATTGCATGTAACTATCAAAGTTTTAAAAATATATATACTCCTTTAGCTCAGATCTTTTCTCATCATCCTAAAAACATGGGTATACAACAAAATTTTAAAAAGCAATGGATTGAGTAAGCAAATATGTTTCCCACTTAAAAAACAACATATTCTGTAAAAATAATAATCCTGGCAATACTGTATCACTGCCCCAATAACCCTACATTAATCCAAGCACTTAATTTACAATATATTATCAGCTGTTTTTCAACTTTTAAAACTAACAAAAAGCATTTGAACTCAGAACAAATTTTTATGTCATACAAAGCAAAATCACTAAGGCAACCAGTGAACAACATGGCTAATGTTATTTTCCTTTCTGAAGAAACCACTATTTCTTCGGAAATCTCTTCCCATTTAAATTTTGTGGAACCAAGGTAAACTACGTAAAGTCTACCGACATTGGCCAGAGTAACATGTTGTTCAATATGTCCATTGGGGCAAGGGTGGCAAATAAAAATTTTCATCAGACAGGGCCCACCTTCCACCTGCTAAATTAAGAAATTATTCGTAATTCAAAGTCCCCTTCCATCCTCACCTCCAATATTTTGTCAAAGTAGCTAACATTAATTTGAGCTACTTTATTTTTTTTTTTAAGATTTTATTTACTCATTTTTAGACAGAGGGGAAGAGAAGGAGAAAGAGAGGGAGAGAAGTATCAGTGTGTGGTTGCCTCTCGAGCACTAGATACCTGGCCTGAAACCCAGGCACGTGCCTTTGGTTCCTAGCCCGAGCTCAGTCCACTGAGCTACAACAGTCAGGGCTCATCTGAGCTGCTTTATTTTGAATTCTAATTGATTAGAATGCTGCCTGGTGGGAGGGAATGCTGCCCACAGGGCTCTAGGGCCCAAATAATGTAGCAGCGTAACAGGGTGCAGCCAAGAGGGGGGCCCCCAAAGAGGGATTTGTAATGGGGTCCAGAAGAGCATGGAGATAATTGGCTCCACACCACAGGGCCACATATGCCCTGAATGCTGGCAGCTGTGGCCAATTGTGGGGGGAGCCGGAAATGAGGCTGCAGAGAAAATTAGCGCTGGGATTTAAACCCAGGCAGGGCAGCCATTTGGCCTCTCTTTTTGGGACCACACAGCTTGGGCATCTTGGTGGGACCACGCGGTTTTGGTGAGTGGGGACCTCTGTGGCTTTGGAAGTGCTCCCTTTTTGCCATGTGGATGGTGCCAGGAGCCTGCGTGAGATACGGTACCCCAGACGGGGCAGAGGGAGAGGGAAGGACTGTGTGCGTTTATGCATATCCTAAAGAACTTTAGTCTGTGCAACTTCCAAATAAATAATAATTCCTTTCCTTTTACATCTTTCCTCTGGCGGTGGGCAAAGTGAACCTGGTACGGGGTAGGAACCCCCGTAGAAAAACAGGGGGGTCTTTCATATCGTTCAGCACCCCCCCCCCAAATCTGTTCTGTAACAGCAGGGGTGTCAAACTCATTTTCATGGGGGGCCACATCAGCCTCCCGGGTGCCTTCAAAGGGCCAGATGTGATTTTAGGACTGTGTAAATGTAACTGCTCCTGAACTGTTAAAAGAGAGCTCAGCACTGCCACCAGGTAGAAACCAGGTTCTGGGCCAGATAAAACAAGTGGAGGGCCGGGTTAGGCCCTCGGACCTTGTGTTTGCCTCTGTGAATTAGAGATCCCAAACAGGAGATGGTCTAAAGCTTGCAGGACAGAGTGGATTTAAGTTTACTGAAGAAATGGCCGGTAGAGACCCTTTCCAGTTGTGGGCAAAATCAGCAGAGACTGAGAGCCATTGTTTCATTTCTTGAGAGTGATAATAGTATTATGGTTTTATAGGAGAATGTCCTATTCCTAGGATATAAAGCTGAACTCTTGAGAAAAGCATCATAACTAGGCATCTTTAAAATGGTTCAACAGGGATTTTTTAAAAAGTATGTATTTGTGGGGGATGGACAAACTTTCCTCTATCCTCAAGGTTCTTCTGGCTGATCTAATAACCAAATAGACAGGGGACAGATTAGCAGGAGAAAACAACCAAATTGAATGCATACATATATATGGGAACCCCACATACCTGAGAGTCAGACACCCACATGCGGGAGCGCTTCAGTGATGGAAGGGGAACGTGGGTATGTAAGACATCCTGAGTGAGGGATGAGGGAAGGCACCTGGGGGCCTTCAGAGGGTTGTTGCAGGATGGCAAGAACAGATGCTTAGTAAACGGAAGCTTGCCCTGCACTGTAGATAGGTGAAAGAAGTTATCTCCGATAATAGCCTATTATGGGCAAGGCCCCTGATTCAAACTCTTCTAGGTAGTTTGAGGGTGAGGGGTGCGGTTGGAGTTTCTCTTGAACTTGTGACTAAAGTTGCCTTTAGCTCAAGACAATCTGCATCCCACAGAGACAGGCCTTGTTCTGGAGCCCCACATATTTTCAGGTATATATTTGTACAGAGAGAAAAAGAGATAGAGCAACTATGACAAAAATGGGAACAGGTGGTGAATCCAGGTGAATAGTGTAAGCCTGTTCATTGTGTTATTCTTTCAGCTTTTCTGCGGGTTTGCAGTTTTTCAGAGAACAACGCTGGGGGAGGAAGTTGGGGAGCAAAGACTCTCACGGCCAGCCCCGCCCGCCCCGAGGCGGCTCTCCATCACAGTCTCTAACAAGGGCCGCGAAGTCCCAGGGCTTTGCCAAGGAAACAGCTGGCTACTGCTTTTAAAGCAGCTTCCCAGCGTGGCCAGAGTCCGCTAATTGTGGGATTATGTCAGGCCACAAAGGGTGGACAGATTCCAGTTTATCTGGTATTGAGAAAAAAATAGGCCCTATGTCTTAGACAACCGTGATAAGGCACCTCCATGGATGTGAGTCATGGTCGGACCCAGGGGATGAACCCGGGCTAAGAAAGCTGGACAATGGAAAGCCTGGAGCACCGTGACAAGGAAATTCTTCCCTGAATTGCCTTTTCCTATTGAGATAAGATAGTACACTATAAAACGCCAGGCTCAGACGTGTGCGGCCACCAATCCCAGCGGGATCAGTCTGCGGAACTCAGGCCGAGCCCTTGTGTGCCTGGCGCTGGCGCATCTGGGCTGTCTCCAGAGGGCTTGCTCGGTCCTGCCACAGGTGGGTCAGAGTCTTTGCCCTCAGGCCCAGAAGGCCTGGGGGCAAGTCCTGATCCCAGCACTCTCCAGCTGTGAGACTGATCCCTTTATTCTTGTTCTGGCAAAGAACATTTACTCTCCTACCTGCCTAACCGATGGGCTGAAAAACTGAAAACAAACAATGACCGGGCCTTTCGCCTCATAAAGGCCATCAACACTTCAGTTATTAACATTACTTCCTAGACATGAAGCAATTCATTTTGCAGCTTCCCCCAATTTTAGGTCCAATTCCCCTGGGATGACTCTTCAGCCCAGAATACATTTTCGTCAGGAGGTTGAGTGAGTAAACCTTCGAATTTCTGAGGAGGCAGGACTGAAATAACTTTGAGATGATGCTCCACTTCCTCCTGGGCAAGCAGAGCGTGGCAGAGGATGTTACCCCTTTGATATGCCTTAATTGGGAAATAGATCCCCACAGGCAAGCGGTGACTCACCGAACTGTCCAGAGTGAGTCAGTCCTAGCTGAGTGAGCGCTGGCAGGGAGGGCTCTGCTGGAGCGCAGCCAGGGAGGGGCAGCGAGCCTCCACAGTCCAGGACTGTGGCCTTGGCGACACAGGGGCAGCAGAGCAGTGCTGACAGTGCTTCTGATTGGCTTTCAGGAGGAGAGGTCTGAGCTAGCGAGTATGCGCTCCAGAGACAGAGTTTAACTCAGTGCAAGGGAGAACCTTCCTTTGCCCTGTGCAACCTGCTGTGGTTACTAGGAGCTCTCTAACGGAGCGTGATTCCATCGCCTCTCCTCTAAGATGTCTTGGGGAAGATGCCTCCTTGACCAGAGCTGGATCAGATGATATGCCAGGCTCTTCCAGCCTCAAGAATCTGAGCCATTTTTGTCTAGCAGTGAATTTGAATTAAGTCATTCTCTGCTTACTGGCCATGTGACTTTGGACATGTTTATTAGCTGTGTGAACCTTAGTTTTCTCAGCTGTAAAATGAGATTGTTAACACCTACACTACTTATTTCATAGGATTGTTTTAAGCGTCAGCAGAGATAATAAATGATTCTTGGTGAAATCATAAATGTTCTCACCTCTTTCTCAATCTTCTGCCCACAGTTCGGGGTGACCAAGCCAGTGCCTGGACGGGCCGTCCCATTGAGCAAAGCAAAGGTCACATGTGCTCAGGGGTCAGCACTAAATTCGATGTCATGAGCCGTCTCCCTCTGTGGGTGCTCCTGTGCCCTTTTTGTCCTCCCTACCCCCCAACCTTTGCTCCTCCCTTCTTTCTTTCCCTGATGTTCATTCACTAGCACTTTCTGAGCAGTTTCTGTGTCCCAGAAACCCTGCTGGGCCAGGGAAGTGAGTAAACACCACTTAGTCTCCAACAGTGTCTTGCCTGGTGGGGCAAGAACAGAGAAGGGACAAGGTGAGTGATGCTCTCGGGGAGGTTTGGGCTGTGGGCCGATGAGGCAAAGTTCTTTGGCCAGGGGCAAAGCCGAAGGAGGGGAAGCCAGACAGCAAAGTGCTCACCGAGAAGGAGACCTACAAGCCTGTCTTTGAAGGACAGATCTGACTGTCCAAGGAGAGAAGGCAAGGGGCGGGCGTAAACAAAGCGCGCGGTGTGAGTTCTGGACCCGTGGGCTTTGCTTCTCGGCCACAGTCCTCACTCCCTCTGGTTCGTTTCCACACACAACTTCTTTTCACTCACCGGGATTGGAAAACTAGAAACAGTTTCTGGAAACACTGCTGCCTGCTCGCTGGGGGCTGTGAAATATTCCTGTGGAAAAAAAGGGCAGCAATTCTCAACCCTGACCGTGTGCCAGGACCACCTATGGTTTGCTTTTGGTTTTTGCGTGCGCTCATCCGTCATGTATTCTGCTTCAGCAGATCTGAGGCAGGGCTCCTGGCGTGGTGTGCTCTGCTCTCACCAATCTGGAGGCAGAAGCACTGTTGCACCATCTTCGTTTTTTCAGTTCCTCACTGCAGACTGCATGTGTTTTATTACAGGAAGCCCGGTGTCCTCTAGTAAAGATTCCGACCTAGCTTCAGTCTTCTGAGAACCCTAAAGGTTTAGAAGTTCCAAAAGGTGAAGGCGCTGTGATGGGAGTAGGTAGGAATAGTCCGGCCTCCATTCCCAGAGGGGGAGAATGGATGAGGAGCAGTCCCCTGCTTATCTTCCCTGTGCCCCGCTTTCCTCATCTGTGAAACGGGAATACAAAGTTCTTGCCTGACGAGTCAGTGGCGAAGACTAGAAGACACAGAGGACAGAGCGGCGCGCAGCTCAGAAGATGATGGCTGTCGTTAAGGAGGCAGTGCGGCCTGCCCTGCGGTTAGGGGTGTGGGCCCCGGAGCCAGACTGCCTCGGTCAGAGCCTGGCAGCTACTCTAGATTCCCCGTGCCTCGGTTTCCTTCTATGTACGATAGGGGTGATAATAAGTCCCTCACAAAGCTGTTATTAAATTGTTATTAAATGAACAAATAAGTGTAAGGCACTTACATCAATGATGGACAAGAAAAAAACATTAGCAGTTATCATTACTTCTTGTATGACCACTCATGTCCTCACGGTGTCACTGTTGGACACCGGTCCTACCCTGGCCTCAGCTGGTGCCTTTCAGGCCATGCTGTGGCCCTCTGGGAAGGGACCACTGCCACCACTTGGCTAACTGTGGCCAAGTGTACCCCGACTTAGTTTCCTTACCAGTTCACCTACGTAGCCCCCTCTCAGGACACCCGCTGGACCTGCCAAGGGAGTGCCAAGTCAGTCCCTGCTCCAGGTCCACTGTGGGTGCAGCCGGAGTCTCCACTCTCCCCCGTCCTCCCTACGGAGATCCACTCTAGGGTCTGCAGCTTTTCTCCTACCGTCTTGGAGCCTAAAGGGTCTGAGTACGTCTCTTTCCCCAGTGAGGCTACCCTTTTAAAGAAAGTTACCAGGGCAAGTCCTGGGGTTCCCACATCCCACTTCGTTCAGAAGGCTGTCTTTTCTCTGTGGCCCCATGTGATTGCCCCTCCTTAGGGAAATTCCCCAAGAGGTTACCAGGTGCCAGCACATACCCTTTTGGCAGGCAATTCTAGGCATTTTTTTGCTTCTTAGAGAAGAAAAGGGAAACCCACACATCTAATCTCTGCTTAGAAACCATATCAGGTGTAATTTTTTTAAGACCGCATGCGTGATTCTCACATGCAGCCAAGGTAGAGAATCATGGAAGTAAGAAGACTGAGACCTACTGGTTATTTAACTCACCAGCGCAAGTGGAAGGCTGTGAGCTTCTCCCCTGCAGGCTGCCATCCCTCAGAACATCATGATTCTAGAATATTGGAGCTAAATTTGTCTTTAGAGATCAGCTGCCTCAGTGATTCTCAAATTCAGTGTGCAGCAGAATGGCCTGCTTATCACACACATTCTCAGTCTTGCTGATTCAATGGTTCTGATGGATGTGTAGAGAGGAATCACAAACTGTACTGAGCCGAGGAAAGGGACCCAGGAGGGTATGGGCAAAGTGGTGGTGGTTGGGGGGGGGGTTACCCACACAGTCATGCCCAAGCAGGGAGTTATGAAAGGGAAGGGTGGCACCCCACAGGTGAGATCAGACATGAGGAACTTGTTATCAGAAGCTGGAAACAAAATACAGTTCTCAAAGTTAAGTCTGAAATCTTGCCAAATAATATATCCCCTATCTGGCTATTGGGGCATATTTTCAGATGGCAGAAAATGTATGTTCAAAGCAGGAATCCCGATATCAGAGCGCTCCGTGGGAGCGGAGATGAACCCTTGGGAATAGAAGCCAGGAAGACAATTGCCGCCAATGGCCTGCAAGGAAAGCCTTGGGCTCCGATGACCTCATGGCTCTTTTCTGTCGCCGGTGACCAGACACTCCCTTCCCCTCTGCCCACCTCCACCCACAGGCATATCAGACCGATGACCACATGAGCTCAGGGGAGAAGTGGTCCCATCGATAACACACATTCTCACGTGCCGCTGCCGCCACCAGCCTCCTCCCCCAAAGTGCGGTGATGTCAGGCTGAGCAAGCCTCCCTGGAGACGCAGGAAGTTTGAAAGTTGGATAATGGCAAATGTTTGTTCTTGTGCTGAATTCTTTGGGTAAAAAGAAACCTGCAGCTCTGACAGCGCAAGTCACAGTTGCCCCTGGCTCCCTGCATGTGGTTTCTCTGAGCAGTGTCCATTGTGAAAGGCGAAAGAATATTTCCATCTAGTCCCAGGGGAGTCAGCTCCTCAGCCTGTGGAGCCGTTAAGAAGGCAGTTACCTAACTAGGCTTCCGCGCTCTCCTCCAGAGCCCACACACACCTCAGAAGGACCCTCTCCTCCACATTCCATCAGCGACCCCGCCGTGTCTTCTGACCCCCAAAGAACTCGGTGATAAAGAACTCATGATTCCCAGCATGCTCAAAGATCACCAAAAAATTCCTTTCCCCACATTGTCATGCCCTCAAACCTCTGACCGTTCCCCAACCTCCCCAGCCTCCCACTTGGCTAAATATTTGGGAGCTGAAACAATAGCCTTACTGAAGCCACGGTGGGCAATTACTGGAAAGTCATGTGATTGTCCAAATTGAACCAATTTGTCAAAGACCATTTTCCTTTCACTCATCACCTCCCCCACACCCCACGATAAGATAGGGTCCCCAGAGCACAATAATCCTTTCCTGAGATACAATGACAGACTCCTGAGAAAAGAAACAAAAGTGAGGCTAATTTTGGCTTTTCTGGGATTGAAGAAAAGCAGGCAGGCCTGGTCCAGCTTGAGGAAGCCAGGGTGGGCCTAGTTCCTTTGCCCCAGGGTATCTGCTTAGATCACCAGGGATTTGGAGAACAATGCTAGAGGGGAGGGGGTGATGGGAAGCCGGGCTTGGCCCTGGCTGCACAAGCCCTGGCTGCAGTGGCGTGAGTCCTGTCCAGGCTCTGAGAATCTCTAAAATGACAATGCATGGCTTGAGATTTGAATTTTTTTTTTTTAAGATTGTATTTATTTATTTTTAGAGAATGGGGAAGGGAGAGAGAGGGAGAGAAACATCAGTATGTGGTTGCCTCTCACATGGCCCCCACTGGGGACCTGGCCTGCCACCCAGGTGTGTGCCCTGACTGGGAATCGAACCAGTGACTTTCAGCTTTGCAGGATGGTGCCCAATCAACTCAGCCACACCAGTCAGGGCAAGAACCTTGTTTTGTTACCCGTTTAGCCACCACATGTCTTTTGATTGGACTGTTTAACCATTCTCTCATTTAAAGTAATTGTTGATAGATACGTGTTTATTGCCATTTTATTATTCATATTTTTTTATCTCTTCTTCCCTTCCTCTTATTAAAGAAGACCCTTATTATATTGGTTTGGTGGGGATGGACTCCTTTAACTTTTTCTTGTCTGGGAGAAGCCAGGATAATTACTAGAGAACAAAATAATACTTTTGCTCAAAGTTTCCCTCATAAGCTTTCACCTAATGGTGTTTTGGAGTTCAGTAAATATCTATTCATTCCTTCTGCACTTAACAACTATGTGCTCAAGTCACAGAGAAGCAAGATATCATCACCCACTGATGAAGAAAGTAGAGGTGGAAAGGTTGCGGCTTTCCCTGGTCACATAGCACAGTAACAGCAGAGGGTGTGTCATAGAAACAGAAGCCCTTGTTTTCTGGAAGGAAAATTCTTTCCTTTTCATCGTGACTGAGCTGCTTAGAAGCAACAGGCCTAGCCACAGTGAGCTCCAACGAGGACAGAGGCGCTCCAGACTGAGGTGCTCTTGGCCACTCAAAGTTCCAGGAGGAAGAGAGAGCCCGTTCTACGCAACACTTCTCTAGAAAGGAAGCTCCATGGCTGTGTTTTTGGCACCTCAGTATCTCTTCCTTATTTACTAAGTCCTTTCACCTCTTGTCCCGATGGTTTTCCCTGCCCTTGTGTCCAGGCAGGAGCTATCTCAGCTGTCCCCAGCTGTACCATTCTGTCCGGAAAGGCAAAATAGCAGGAAAGCTCCCCGCGGTGGGTGGAGGAGGTGATGAGATGGAAATATGTTAGGCTCGCAGCTGTCCTGTGGGTCAGTGGAACAGCTGCAGAGGTGCAGCAAACCATAAAGTGCCGAAGTGGAAGCTCCTGCAGGCTCCTGCAGAGTGCTGCATGTCACCACACAAACATATTTATCGCTTTCTGTTTACAAAGAGTGAGGAGACTATTCTCAATCCAAACCCACTAGGTCATGTCAATTTCTTTTTAGCTTTGCCCAGTGGAGAACCGGTTTTGAAGCCTTGCTGTTGTCTCCCCACCCCTGCTCGCTCAGCTCTCAATTCATTGGCAGCCACAGACATTGTGCCTCCGGAAACTGCATCCCACGGACATGTAGCAAGCAAAGAGTCCGTTCAGCCCAGCGAAGTGGCTTTGTGTGGTTTTGTTTTGAAGGTCCCAGCTGACACTTCCCTTTCAGGAAACTATAAACTCCACCTAGGAAGGTTATTTGAGCTGATGAAAAATCTGATAGACCATGGATACCATCTGAAGACCCTTTGGTTGCAACGGCCAAAACAGTGAGCCTCCTCGGTCAGGCTCGGGCTTCTGCCAGTTGCCTGCTCTTCAGCATTCTGTCAGTACTGCTCTGCTCCGGCTTTAACTGACCTCTGTCATGCTAGGTGTGGCAGCCAGCCCCCAAGGCGGCCACTACTGATCCTCATCACTTGGTTTTCACACCTTGTGTAGTCCCCTCGAATAATGACAAGGACTGATCCATGTGACGAATAAGACGATAGTGTACACCTGATGGTGTATGCATACTCAAGAGAGATCATCCGCAAAAATGGCAGCTTTTACCTCGGGCCCTTGAATTGCTCACTCAGGGAAGCCAGCACCACATTGTGAGGACATTCAAGCAACACCGTGGTGAGACTGTGTCAGGAGGAATCATCTCCCAGCATGAACTTGCCAGGCACATGAATGAACTGTGTCTGAAGGCAGATCCTCCCGTCCCAGTGAAGCTTTCAGACGATTCTAGCTCCTCAGTGTTTGAGTCTTCAGTGAGGCCCAGAGGCATGGAGCAGAGATAAGATATTCATGCTGTGCCCTCCCTGAATTCCACACCCACAAAAATAATGAGTGAGTAAGTCATTATTGTTGTTTTTGCTACTAAACTGTGGGGTTGATTTGTAACACAGCGGTAGATGTCTCCAGCCTAGTTGCACATAAGCCATCACAAAATTGTATCTGCAAAGTGCATCCCATTTTATACAGCAATCATTCAAAGCTGGATCCTTATACACCTCCCTTTTAAATTGCATTACATAGTCTTGAATATTCATAACAGATATGGGTCTTCTACCTGCAAGTACCAAGGAAGGCTCGAATTCATCTTGCTAATGGAGGAGGCCATGCAAAATCCACTAAAGGAGCCTTTGCTTGAACAATCAACACTCCCCACCCTGCCACCAAACCTGCCTTGGCCTCTGGAAATCAGCTTCGGTCTGTGTCACTGCTTTGGCATCATCCTCTGCTCAGTCATCAGGTAGACTCCTCATTTAACTCCAGGAGCCTGAATTCTAATTCTTCTGTGCCTTCTTACTCTACCCTTCCTGGACTTCCTGACGCCAACCTCCCTCTGTTCCTCTTTGGTCCGCCTACCGCTTTCTCTGTCTTACTGGCAAACCTTCCCCTTTAAATCCTGCCCACCCTGAACTTCTCTCAAGAATCAGCCTTTTTGTCTTTCTGACCAAGGAGAAATGGTCCGTCTGGGGAGGGAGGGAGCTTCCTGTCCCTGTAGGTGTTAGTGGACACAGGGTGACGGTCTGGCAGGGCTGATGCAGGAGAGACTCCAACACTGGTCTCTGAGGCGCTGCTCAGCAGTTTAAATCTGCAAGTATTGAATGACTTAGATACCAAGATGACTTGAAGAGTATTTGGCGCCAGAGCTGTTATAATCCCAGAATTCAAACTCATTGTAGTCAAAGCTGAACAGGATCTTTGAAATCATCTGCATGGTCTTGTCTGCTCTAAAATTACAATCCTCGCTGTAGAGATGACCCCCACTGACTAGATCTATTTTGCAAGAGCCAGTCCAAAGTTCCGAACAGGAACACATCCGCCCTGGATGTATCCCATGCCTCTCAAATTTAGACTGGCTAAATCAGATCCCTCTCTTCTCCTCCAACCTACTAATTAAGCAGACTATCCTCTGTTTGGGTCTCCAGGGAAAAACCTTGGAATCATTCTTGTCTCTTTCCCCTGTCCTCCAAATCTATATTTTATTCATTTCCAGGACTTACCTACTCTGTCTTCCTAATGTCTGTCTCATTTTTCCCCTCTGCATTAGTCAGGATTCTCCAGAGAAACAGAACCAGGTGGGAATGGGGGCAGGGATGGAGGCTATGCATGGGCTCAGCAACATGGATTTCCACTCCCCAGTGCTGACCTGCCTATGGCCACTGCGAGGTGCCCAGTCTGCCAGCTGCAGATACCGATGCTGAGCTCCCTATGCGACTCTGGGGTGATCTGCTGGCTACCTGGTGGCAAGCTGATTACGTTGGTGGCAAACTGATACCATTTCCATCATGCAAGTGCCAGAACTTTGTTCTTACTGGAATAGCAACTTAGTGTGAATATGGACTTGCCTTCCCTGCACACAATGATTCTGCAGAAACTACCACATGTGGACTTACAGAATACTTCATACACCATCACAGTGTCCCATGCAGCACTGCCTCTGATCAAGGAACTCACCTGACAGCCAATGAAGTGAGCAATGAACATCTCACGGAATTCGCTTGTCTTGCCATGTTCCTCATCATCTTGAATCAGCTGACTTGATAGAATGGTGGAATGGCCTTTTGAAGACTCCGTTATAGCACCAGCTAGATGACACTATCTCATGAGGCTGTGGGAGTGTCCTCTAAGATGCTGTGTATTCTAAATCGGTGTCTAGTGTGTGGCGTTGTTTCTCTCATAGCTAGAATGTATGGTTCAGGAATTAATGGATTCAACAGCAGAACTTCTACTTTCCTTTCTTGTGATCCTAGGTTCTGCTGGTCCAGTGGTCTCAGTTCCAAAGGGAGGAAGGCTCCCACCAGGAAACACAAGGATCCCATTGCACCGGACACTGAGACTGCCACCCAGCCATCTCGGGCTCTGCACGCCTCTCTATTAACAAAGAGGGGATTACTGCCCTGGGCAAAGGATGTGAACATTTCTAAAGAAAACTGATACATTAGGGCACACTTTCTATTAGTTCTTTAAAAAAAAAAATAGAAAAAAGAAACAAGCTATGCTGTGTGCATTTGCTCTCCACGATATACTTAACCTCTAGTTGCAAGTTTGTGATCCTTGAGGTGCAAGATGTGTCTAATTTTTTTCTATCCTATTTGTAGGAAGGCACACAGCACTCTAAAATGGGAAGCCCCTTTATTCTGGATGTCCTCTCTTTCCATTGTTGGGTCTCAGAACCACCTCTTCTTTGTACCCAGTGGCAGAAAGTGGAGAGAGAAGAGCGAGGTGCTGGAGGCGGCACAGTTTACAGACACAGAGGGGACTTGGACCTGGGTTTCTGATAAGAGTGTTGGTAGCTCAGGAAAATGGGGTGGGGAGATGCAGGCACTCCAGGGGGGCTAAAAAAGAAGGAGGGTATATGAGAAGAGAGATAAGAGCTAATGTTAGGAAAGGAAGGGACTTCCACATGGTTACAAGTCAGGGCATGAGGCTTCAGACTTTACTCAGGGGGAAGGACAAAGTCTGAGAAAAGGGACTCAGTGCCTGAGTGCCATACTCTGACTCTGTGTGGTTCGCATTCATCACTGGAGTTTTGAGTAAAGAACTGCCTAACCATGTTTGGGTTCTGAGATCTAAAATAGAAAAGGAGAGACTTTCTCCTCCAAGATTGGCATCAGGAAACACATTTATGGGGGCTCTCAAGTGGGGAGTGAATGGAGACAAAAGAAAAGTGCCTTTTGCATGCCCCTTGCAAGGTGACCCAGAATGCAGAACACTGGGTAGGAGGGTGGCAGATTTCAGTTCTGCCAAGGAACACCTTTTTATATGCTTTTTCCAACTAGAGGGAAATGGGCTGTTTTGGGAGGAAGTGAACATCTTGTCCCTGGAGGTGTTAGTAGATGGATATGGGGTGACCACCTAGTACCAGTGGTGTGGCAGTGATTTAAGCAGTAGACTCTGAGGTACCATTCAAAAACATACTTCTATAATTATTGATAACATTAAGAAACTTTGGAATCAGGACTTTGAGCTACTCCTTGATAATCTCAGAGTTAAAACTCATCATAGAGAGTCAGAGCTGAACAGGATCTTTAAAATCATCCTGTCTAACTTCCCTTCTCTCCCCATTTTATATAAATTTTAAAAAGAAGGGCCTAAAAAGAGCGACTAACTCAAGGTCACACAGCTAGAAAGTGAAGGATCTGGGCTAGAACCTGGAACTTGTAGGCATGTTCCATCTCTCAGCATCTTCGCTGGGCTCATGACCAAATCTGCCCAGCAATATCTGGACACTTACCAGGAAAAAAATAATGGAAACAATTAAACCTTGACAAATGACAGCTTCTTCAGATATCACTTAAACACAAAGACATATAAGGAACTCAGCTGCTGAAACTCCTTGATAACATCAAGGAAAAGGAGTCATTTCACATAAATCTCAGAGATGATGTCATCTAAACATACAAGCAGTTAGTGGAAGTTCAACTCATTATGAAGGAAATGATTCTTATAAATAGTTTTGATCTAGAGATATTGTTTGGCGTCTTTGAATCATAGATTCTTGAAATAGGAAGACCTATCGCCCTGATCCAGGGCACGCTGATCCTGCAAATACTGGGCAGGGTTCATGCCGCTTTCAACCCCGTGTTTCCATGGTACTTTGTAGTAGCCAGAATTCCAGCATTTTGTATGTTAAAATATATCAGATTGAATGACATTTTTTTCTTCCAAACTGAAAGTAGATTTTCCTAGTTATAAAATAAACATGTTCATTGTGAAATTTGAAATAATACAGAGGAGGATAAAAAAGACCAGAAATCTCACCGCCCAGATATAATCACTGTTAGTATCTTGAATATTTTAAAATTATTTCTCCATGCACACATGTTTACACTTGCACATCCATACTGTTGTAAAATTGGAACCAGAGTATAAAGTGCAGTTTTGCCCTGACCAGTGTGCCTCAGTTAGCTGGGCATTGTCCTGCAGAGTGAAAGGTAGCCAGTTCGATTCCCGGTCAGGGCACACGCCTGGGTTGTGTGTTCAGTCCCTGGCTGGGGCACATACAAGAGGCAACTGATCGATGTTTTTCTCTCACATCGATGTTTCTCTCCCTCCCTTTCTCCCTCCTTTACCCTCTGTCTAAAATAACTAAATAAAATCTTTTTTTAAAAGTACAGTTTTGTCACATTCTTTTCACTTACCTATTTGTATACATCTACGGTTTCATTTTAATGGCAGCATGAGAAACCTTAATATGATGCATAATAAGACTTCATATGCTGTATGAATAAGCCTTAATGGAGTGAGCCCGATTCTGGCTGATGGATTAGTGTTCCTCATTTTTTGCTAAGTTGGGAGGTTATTTCCTGCCTCAAGGAGAGAGGTCATCTAGGTCACCCTGGGGAGGCTGAATCACCCCTGGAAATTAAAAGTAATTTGCTTCCTTCAAAGTGGTGACGAGGGTGACTGTCGCGCACAGGCTCCTGCAAAGCGAGTTGGTGGGTGTGCGGTGCTGCTCTCTCCTCAGGGAAAGTGAATATAAAGGGACTTTTGCTTTGCCAGAGAAGCTGCCATAATCCAGGGGGAGGCCTCAGGGGGAGATCAGGGACTGGAGCCCATCTGACCCTGGCAGACTTCCAGGTCATCTTGCAAGCCTGCCCCGGCAGTGCCCACAGCAATACCGAGAACTGAGGGGCAGACCAGCCTCTGCTCCAGGACTCAGCTCACCAAGGGCAGCTGCTGCTCTCTGGCCAGGACTTCACTCGTGGCCCTTGTAGGAGCTTAGGAAAGGCTGCCTAATTCCTTCGTCACTAAACGGGGCCAAATGTTCACTGACTTCTGGATTCTGGGTACAGATTACAGATTCTGGTTATAGGTTAACCCACTGCTACTCTGCCGCCAACACTTCCCCTTGCAACTGTGGTAAGACACAGCACCACCAATTCGTTTCCACGGCTGCTATATGAGGTGGGGACTGGGGCGCTGTAGCAACTACCCACACTCTGGGGGCAGCATGTGATACAAAAGTACCACCACCTCCACCTCCAGCTGAGGAAGTAGGGAGATGACAATGCAATAATTACATATGCCTTCACATATTTATCCAATTATCTCCTTCACATAAACTCCTCTAAGTGGAATTGCTGGGTCTGTGGGAAAATGCTAAACAAATCTTATAGTGAAGCTGGGTGTTGCCTGGGAAGGACCAGCCGGCCAACTGCTGGAATCTTCACAGGGTAGCAACATGTCATAGCTGCTGTCCAGGGTCTGGTCTCGGAAGTTCAGGAACTTGATCCCATCAGGGCCCCGGAGTTAGTGGGACTTGGAAAGCCGACTCCCTCAGAGGAGACTGGAGGGGATAAAGCAGAACACTAAATGATTATTTTATCACAATATTATGAATGCTGTGTGCAGCAGGCATTTGAGTCAGCCCGGCCAGCCTGCCCTTTCTCCCTGTGGGAAGCCAAATCACAAGCAGGAGGCTAATGGTAGCCCTAGAATAAAGAGAGTTTGGAATCTGAATGGTGGCCTGGTGCATCCACTGCCCAGCCAGGGTGACACACATCTCTCAGGTGACGGTGGCTATGTAGGGAAGTCAGGTGAGTTAAAAGTATGGAAACTGCTCTGTGGCTGAGGTGAGCCCCAAACCACTTTCACAGACTTCCTTCTTCTATCTGGCGGCCTCAAGGGCCTCGCAGACTCACTCATAGCTTTTCTTAGAGATAGAGAGGGTGCAGATGGTTCAAATGACACTATTGGGCCCTTATTGGGCCCTATTTTTTAATAGCCTGTCCTTATCTCACTTTCCTATTCATCTGTTCACTGATTTACCTCTTCACCAAATAATGATTGAGCACCAGTCAGGCCCTTGGGAGACAGCAGTGAGCCAAATACACACTATTCCTGCCGTGGTGGGACTCACATTCTATAGGGGAGAGAGATGATCTAAATACACAATAATCAAAATAAATACACTAAATATAGGACAATGACTAACTATGAAAACCTAAATATATAAAATATTAGATGGCAATATTTATTATGAATAAAAATTAAGCATGATAAGGGGTTAGAGAGTAATAGGGTATGAGTGGGGAACAACTTTTATAAGATGATCTGGGAAGCTCTTTCTGATAAGTTGACATTTGAACAAAGACCCAACTATACAGATATCTGGAGGCATTCCAGATGGAGGGAACAGCATATGCAAAGGCTCTGAGGTCAGCACACACCTGGAACAGCAGAGATCAGTGTGGCTGAAGTATATAAACAAGGAAAGAAACGGTGGGGTCAGAGGAGTAAAGGAATTGGGGGACTCAGAACATGCAGGCTTTGCAGGACTACATTGTAAAAATTGAATTTTATTCTAGATATGGGGGAGCCACCAAAGAGTTAGACTTACCTTTTACAAAGGGTCTGGCTGCTGAGTGGTGAATAAACTGATTATTCTAATCTGTGAAAAGTAGAGCCATTAAAGATTAGGAAAGGGCCCATGGAGATCTAGCAAGACTCTTGCTACTCAAAGTGTGGCCCATTGACCAGAAGCATGGGTATCACTTGGACCTCGTTAGACCCAAAGCATCTTGGTTACCGCCCCAGACCTCCTGACTCAGAATCCGCATTTCACGAGATCCCCAAGTGATCTGTGTTCACAAGAATATGTGAGAAGCACTGGCCTAGTCCAGCCTCTTCATTTTACATGTGATGAAACCAAGCATCAGTCTGCAGAAGTGACTTGCTTATGATCACATGGTTGAGTTCAAAGCAGAGCCAAGGTGGGGCCCTAGGCCCCCTGACTTTGGAGAGCCTGCTTCCCACGGCCTCATATGTTGTGAGGCTAGCAGCTTATAATATCCATTAATTTAGTGAATCCATCAAAAATTCACTAAAGCACATCCCATAATCATAAATAATTACCTCATGAAAGATTTTTACTGGTTAAGAACTCAAAAGCAGGAGAAACTGATAAAAGACTAGGCAAATGCAACTTAATTGACCACCTACACTGATTAAAAAAACAAAACAAAATCCTACCACCAGCAATATAGGCCTCAGCAGCAACATTTTCCCCATCTGTCTCATCATCTGCTAGGACTTGCTGGAAATGCCCAAGCTGTTTAGGTGTGGTGCCCCCTGAAATCTTTCTTCCTCCAGAAGGGTGGGAAAAAGCACAAATTTCATTGTCTCCTCAGCAGAAAATCCCCTATGGCCTGAAGAAATCAAAAAAAAAAAATCTCTCTGTGGGTACCACCCCAGGATCTTGGAGATTAGACATTGAAACCCAGGTCATGTCCCAAAAGGGAAGAGTCAAGATAGGAAGGACTCTATTTTAAGGGATTGATAGGGTGAATGGCTGGAAGTTTCTACAATGGAAAAAAAAGGCGGGGTTATCATCTCTGTCATTGCTATTATTGTTGTTGTTATCAAAAACTTGTAAATAGTGCTCTTAAATTATTGTCCCTACAGAACAATAAAGGAGATAACGGAGACTCTGAGTGCATTTGCAGACCCAACGGGAATATTGCTGTTCTCCCGTGACTTTGCTTTAAGGAAAGTGGCCTGGCACGGACTGTTGGGACTGGGGCATTTCCAGGGGCAATTCTCGGTGTGTTGTTTGAGGGCTAGAGAGGGTCAGAGGGCCCCTTAAAGAAATGGTGCTGGCAGAGTAAGAAGGGCCCTTCTGAGGGGAGAAAGCCCACTCCCTAGAAGGCTGTTCAGGAGAGAGATGGCAGGAGAGAGCGTGAGGGAAGGAAGGGGCAGGCGAGGGAGACGGGAGACACTGTGGAATTAGACTTCCACAATAGGGCAGAAGGAAGGGCTTGAAGATGTCTCTGGAAGATCAGTCCTGAGGGATTGGAGGAATTTGGGGGTAACCCGGAAAGTATTCAATTTCTGCATCTGTCAGGGCTGTTAGCGGCTGCTGCTCACCCTCTTTCACCCCTCGTCCTGGGGCTCTGCATCTCACTAGCTTATTGATTTCTCACGCATTGCTGTAGGATGTGGGTGGGGTGGGTGGGGTTGGTGGGGCCGCGCTCCCGCAGAGCCGTCTTCCAGACACATGGGCATCCTGTCTGGGCCCATGTGGTAACTTCACCGTCTTGGGATCCTTTGCCTCCAGCCAGAGGGACAGAAAAGAAAGTAAAGCTTTTTCTTCACCACCACAAACAGAAAGGGACCTATAACTTTCGCTTGCTTCTCTTGGTGAGGATTTGTCACATGGCCCCATCTAGCCTCCAGCGACTGGGAAACCTAGCTTCACTGAGGACCCAGGAAGTGAACCTGGCTAGGGGACACAGTCACCCCTCTGCCGAGGGGTGGCTCCCAGGAAGCTGGGGGCGCTGTGCTGCCCACACCGTGTGGCTGCTCAGGTGGCTGGCCCCCTGGCAGGATGTTTGCCCTGTCAAGAGCATGGAGCTATTGGTGACCCTGAGTAGAAGGGAGTTTCCTTGGTGCCTCTGCTCCAAATCCCATTGTGCTGCGCTGTATGGATGGTCCCTGGTGAGGATTGAGTTTGCAGGTCACCAGGGACCACTGCGGCTCTAGTACCCCCCACCCCTCACAAATGGCAGAGCCCTGTATTTTGCTACTTATTGTGGTCAGGCTGTTCAAACTTTAATGCTCCTTCTGATACTGAGATTTGATGACGTATATTCAAGACCTTTGGATTCTCACCCTGTTTCTACCAGTACTGGTGCCCAGGGAAGTCCTTTCTCTCTGGGCCTCAGTTTTCCTAGCTGCAAAGGCAGAGGGTTGGCCCAGACGGTCTTTAATGTTCTTTCCAGGCCTGAGAGTCTATTTCCCTGTAGGCACTAGCTTGAACCAGCCATTTCCATCTCTCCTGAGCCCTTGGAAAGGACTGAGGCCTAAAAAACCTGAGGCCACTGATGTGAGCTTTGGCCCTTACCTGATTCTGCCCAGAATGTCATAACAAAGTCAGGGACTCTTTCAGCAGGCCAGCTGTTGGCATTCCATGGCTGGCAACTATTCCAAACAAGTAGGACCTGAATGGGTAGAGGGAGAGCCCCAAGGGCATAGATATGAGACTAAGTCTAATACATCAGTATGGGCCCCAGCAGGCAGCAGACATGTACACAAAAGTGTTTCACTTGGAGGAGGAGGCAGAATAAGAGTTCAACAAAGGGACTGTTTACAGCGGTGTGGCCAGAGTTAAGAATCGAATGTGAAATGGCAAGACACCAAGGACTAGGACTAGGCCTGAAGGGCAAGAGGGGGAAATGTGGCTGGAGTCTGTGAGAGCCGGATTAGTGGGAGAGGGACCTCTTACAGGAGACGGGGCTGCAGAAGAATGTGACTGTGGTTAGAGAGCAGGAAAGCGGGAGCAAGGCAGCCTGGGTGGGGTGAGATGGAGCGCAGAACAAACACGTCAACCTGGAATCCCTTGCTAGGGACTCCCACAGCTGAACCCAACAGGAAGTCAAAGGAACTGGTCATGCAGTTACAGAGAACACAGAGCAGGTGAGCAGAGTAGAGATGGGTGGCAGAGGCACATGGGGAATAACCAGGGCACGAGTCTTGAGCGTCTCCTAGTCACCGCTGTTTCTCCTCATGTCTGTGAGAAGAGTCTGGACGGCTGGAACTGGGTGGTATACGCCCAGTGAAATTTCCAACCATATCGGTGGACAGCAACAGTGATGAAAATGGGGACATTATCTGGTTTATGTAACCATGTTCTCCTGCAATAATATCCGGTTACTTGGTGCATCTTTCACGGTATCTGAAGAAGTCAGATCAGATTCTCTGCATCTTTCATTTGAGATTTCTTTTAGATACATATTTGGACCCTGTTCTGCCTTTTTCCTGAGCGGTAACACTAGCTGCTCTGTCAGTCCTGTGAGAGTAGCAAGAGTGGGATAAATTTAGACCACAGAGTTATTGTGCTGGAGCCAATATTTTAAATACTTGATTTTTAACATGACCTTGACCTCTATGCCTTGCATAACCACAGATTTGCTGTCCTCGGCTTGATCAGCTTCTCAGTCTCTCACCCCCTTGCTCGCATGTGTCTCCCCAGCCCTGCAGCTATGAATAGTTGGTGCGTGCAATGAGGCTGGGTGTTGGGCTGTAATCAGTTCCCACTCCATCAGATACCATCCCTATCAAAACAAAGTCAGCTATGTGAAAACCTCACCATCCCTCCTGCCTCCTTTCGGAATGCACTGTTCTGACTGCAAGTACAAAGCAGTAATTTATAAGCATGGGTTGGTACAGAAAACAAGACACAAAACCAAGAAAATGAATATGATGTGGCATAGCATGAAATTCAGAACTAGAAAGAGGGAGACAAGGATGAAATCAGAAATAAGATGAGGTTTTGAGATTAATATACATGAGATATGAGAGTCAAGAAAACAGACCTTAGATATTTCTTTTATTTCTCTGTATAGCCAAGTTAACTATAGGATGACTGTCACTAGATTCTTTTCCTCTGGCACTTTTGAAAGTCTTTAAACAAATGTGTTTGTGTGCTGGCCATTTTTTTTACTACTATTCGGAAAGAGATATGAAGCGATTTTTTGGTCTTTACTATATAGCAGGGGTGTCAAACTTATTTTCACCGGGGGCCACATCAGCCTCGCAGATGCCTTCAAAGGGCCGAACGTAATTTTAGGACTGTGTAAATGTAACTACTCCTTAGCAGTTAAGCGAGAGCTCGGCACTGCCACAGGGTAGAAACAAGGTGCCGGGCCAGATAAAACAAAGTGGAGGGCAGGATTTGGTCCATGGGCCTTGTGTTTGCCACCAGTGCTCTGTAGTATGGTGCACTGGTTTCAAACTGTGGCTTGCAACCCATTAATAGGACATGAAATTAATGTAATGGAGTAGGGTCAACATTTTTCAAAAATTGAAATAGATGGGTACTAGAAATATTAGGAGGAACTTTGTAAAGCATATGATCATATGATAATCTAACCATTGTGCTGTACACCTGAAACCAACACAAAATAATATTGAAAGTAAACCATAATTGAAAAATAAAAAATAAAGAAAATGAACTGGAGTTAGAATTGAATGTAAGCATCAGAGTATATTACACGTGGTGGATTTAAATAGTAGGTAACACACGCAGACAAGGTGCTGGGTGTTGAGCGGAACGCACTCTCCACCTGGAACCTCAGGTAGTGGAGTTGGCTGGGTGCCGGGGCCTGTGGGCACTCATTACAGCACCGCTATTAATCGTCTGAATGGTGTCCTCTGGACAGCTGTCCTCTCTAGCCATGGTATCCTCTCGTGTAGAGTGATACGTTTGGACTGAATGAACCCCAAGAGCCTTTCAATTCCCCCATTTCACATGAATTTATTGAGCTCCTACTAGCGCAAGGACTGGGGATTTAGGAGCAAACAAACAAAGACCTTGACCTCACTGAGTTTATATTCTGGTGGAGGGAAGATGACAACAAATAAACAAAGTAATCTATAAAATGCTGAGTGGTCGTAAGTGCAATGAAGAAAAACAAAGCAGAATAAGGAGACAAGTGTAACGAAGGGTGGTGATGTCATCTCAGGTGCCATGGCCTAGGGAGGCCTCTCTGATACGGGGATTATTTTAGTAGAATTGAGAAAGAACATGCAGGGAGCAAGCCACACACACCTGGGGGAAGCATGAACTGCCTGCATTATTCCAGGAAGAGGCCAGAGTGGTCAGAGCAGAGGGATCGTGGGGCAGTGGCAAGAGAGCAGGTCAGAGTGAGGGGACAGGCCCTGGAGAAGAAGCCTGGAAGGGTTTTGACCTGATCTGACTCATGTCGTAAAAAGATTCCTATGGACTGTAGGAGGTTAATGAAGAGACTTCTAGAATATTCCAGAATCAAGATGATGTTTTGCTCTTGTGTGGTAAAGAGAGAGAGGGTGAGAGGGATTCTGAGTATATTTTGAAGGTAGAGCAAGTAGGATTTGCTGATGTTTATGAAGCAAGGGAGAAAGAGGAATGTAAGATAAGATGAATTCAAGTTTTGAGGCCTGAGCAGCTGGAAATAATAAAGACGAGAGAAAAGGCTTTGGGGAAGGGAGGGTGAGAGACATGGAAGGTGGGGGAGGTCACAGCGCTGGGAAATCTGAATCTGAAGGGAGGCCTTGGGAGTGATCAGCACATGACCACACACGAGGCCAGAGCGGCTCAGGCCTCACAGGGAGTGAGCAGACAGGAGATGAGACGAGGCCCCAGGACTGATCCCGGTGCCCACAGAGAGGCCCGGAGATGGGAAAGAACCAGTGAATACGATTTGACTCTGAGACTCTTTCTCAGAAAAGGTTGTTGAATGACAACAGAAAAATCTGAAAAACGTGATTTTTGTTTTGAAATAATTAGTATGACTTTTCTACCAATCATTTCTAAAATTATCATTTCTGATTGCAGTAGTGCCCCTTTATCTGTGATTTCATTTTCTTTTTTAAACTTTATTTATTTATTTTTATTTTCAAGATTGTATTTATTATTTATTTATTTATTTATTTATTTATTTATTTATTTTTAGAGAGCGGGGAAGGGAGGAAGAAAGAGAGTGAGAGAAACATCAATGTGCAAGAGAAACATCCATCATCTGCCTCTCACACACCCCTCGCTGGTGACCTGGCCCACAGCCGAGGCACGTGCCCTGCCCCAGAGTTGAACCAGACCAGCCACCGGACCTCTTGGTTCAGTTCGCAGGCAACGCCCACCACACTGAGCCACACCGATCAGGGCGGTGTTTTCACTTTCTGCGGCTTTAGTTGCCCATGTTCCACTGCAGTCTGAACTGTGAAACAAAAAATTCCAGAAATAAACAATTCATAAAACTTTAATTTCTAAGTAGAATGATGAACTCATGTATTTTATATCACAAAAAGAAGGGCGAGTACAGTATAATAAATATTTTGTAAGAGACCCCATTCACATAACTTTATAACAGTATATTGTTATAATTTTCCTATTTTATTATTGATTGTTGTTAATCTTTTACTGTGCCTGATTTATAAATTAAACTCTATCATAGGTATGTATATATAGGAAAACATACAGTATACTCTATACTCTAGAGAGTATATGTAGAGTTCAGTACCACCTGAGGTTCCAAGCATCCCCTGGGGGTCTTAGGCTACAGCCCCACAGATAAGGGGGACTGAGGGACAACAATGTCACCTTGTACCAAGCTGGGCAGAGAATTGCTGGTGGGTTAAATGGAAATGTATATTGATGAATTTGTGGTTTCTTCCAGTTTCTTGGTGTTGTGGAGAAAATGGGAAAATTAGAGCTTATTTGTTTTCAGCAACCAATTCAGACTGGTGCAAATTGATCTCCAGGGCTTCCCCAGGCCCAGTTCTTGGCAAGTCCTGTGATTCCAGAAGGACAGTTGGGGGAGGAGGACAGCTGGGTCAGGGGTTTCTGTTTTCTTTCCGTGAAGTTAAGAGGGACCAGCCTCGTGGTGAAACTCCTAGCACACTCCTTCCCAGCGCTTCCTCAGACTTCAGGACCTACTCTCCAACCAGGGGCAGAACAATTTCTGATTGAAGACACTTGAATGCAAGCTGTGGCTTATTAAAATGTGTCCTTTTGAAAAACGGTTCCAGACTGCAATGTTCAGCAAAACGCACGATGTTGCAGGGTGTGTCTTTCGGTTTGTGCTGGATTTCGATGGCAATTTCTATCAACCATTCAGATGCAGCAACAGTTGGAAGGTTGCGGTGGCCAGTGAGATTAGAGGGGAGAACAGCAGAATGCTATATTAGGAGCAGCCACAGAAGGAACTAGCAATTATTGCACCCAGGAAAACTTACTAAACTGTCCCCCCAACCATTGTCCTCTGCCCACTGGGTCCTCTTCTTTCTCCTGGCAACAAACTCTCTGTTTCTGTTGGGACTCCTCTGGGCACTGGAGTCAGCACCCCACACGTTCCGGGAACAGGCTCTGGACCTTCACACTCCTTCTTTTCACCCTTCCTCCCCACCCTGAGAGCACCCAACTCCTAAAATCATGACACTGGTGTAGAAGATAGGTTTACTGGATTCGAGGCTTACCACCCAGAGATTCGGTATGGTGAGATATTGGCTGAATCATGTATGTGTCAGGCTAGGGAATGGGCAGGCTACTCTTTGTCTCCCCAGCTCTGCTCTCCTGATCACCAGGGTGGAAAGAGAAGAGGGGAAGAGACCAGCACTGGGTCCAATCAACAGCCTAACACAAGGTCTGTTTTTGTTCTGGCTACCCTGCTCTGGCTCCATGTTATTTGTAAAAGTCCCTCCCTAGCTTCCTGCTGCCTGTAGTACAGGGACTAACCTGTTGGGCTCTTATTCAAAGCTTCACACCATTTCGTCTTTCCACAATAGCAAAACATATCCTTTTCAACATCCCGTGTGTGTGTGTGTGTGTGTGTGTGTGAGTATGCAAACACATTCTGACATTCTATTCACTGTGGCTACAAGAACTCTACCCCCAAAGTCTTCCCACATCTCCGGGCCATTGTCCAAGTCTTTCCCTTGTCCTTGGCTCTCCAGTCCATTCTTCCAAACCTTAAATTACCCTGTTCTCTGAACTGTCAGAACACTTTATGACTTGCCACAGTCCGCATGGTACTCAAGCTAGCTGTGTGGGCTTCTGTCCCTCCCTCCTTGAATGCCCATGCATACATGAAGCTGAGCTCTTTGAGAGCAACTTAGCTCTGGTGACAGTCATGTGGCAGGGGCTCAGGTACGTTCACAGAATCCAATTAGAAGACTTTGCCAACTCTAAGTGGCACTAGGCTAGCAGCTCCCATGGCATTTTCCCCTAATTCCCTGTGTGAGGACTCCAAAACAGATGAAATTTCGTATCTTCAAAAACAAAGAAAAACTGGCATGTAATCTGGGCATTTGGTCATATCAAATGCCTTCTGACTGTGGTTCCAGAAGGTGGTGGCTAAGCTCTCAATTAAGGCAGCTACTTGAGGGTGGAAGGTACACTCCCCACCCTCTCTTTGATTGCAATTCTCTTGCTAGAGATTTATCCTAAGGAATAATTAGGTATACTGTACAGATTAACCACAAGGGGTAAAAAACAAACTACTGCCCACCAGAAAGGATCAACTGAAAAATTGGAGTAAATCTATGTGAAGAGGGTATACTATACATCCAATAAAAATTATATTCTAAAGGTACAGTTGTTGACATGGAAAAATGTTAATAATTTTGTTGTTAAATGAAAAAACTTCAGGTTACGAAACAGAATGTTATCGTGTGATTTTGTATAATAAAAACCTACCATAGACATACACAGAGGTTAAAGGCTGGAAGGGTATATGTCAAAATGTTAACAGTGGTGATCTCTGGGTGATGGAAGAATGGCTAATACTTACTTGCTTCTTTTAGACAATTTGTTTCTACAGGGAACATGTGTTTCTTCATTAACACAGAGACAGACATGAAACAGAGAAGCAGCAGAGAGATGCGGACAAGAGTGTGCGTTCACTGGCGTACAACCTGAATTGGATTTCGTCTGTCAATGACTTGCTGCATGATCCTGGGGTGAGTTCATTGACCTTTCTTCTTCCGTCACATGTGTACAACAGCAGTGTCTCTGGCAATTCCATTGAGGAAAGGTGGTCCCTTAAGCACATGGTGCTGGAGCAGCTGGACGTCCACATGCAAAAACATGAATCTAGACACAGACCTCATATCCTTCACAAAAATTAACTCAAAATGGATCATGGACCTAAACGTAAAACACAAAACTATTACATTCTTAAAAGATAACGTAGGAGAAGATTTAGATGACTTTGGCCATGGTCATGACTTTTTAGATCCAACACGAAAGGTACCATTCATGAAAGGTATAATTGATGAACTGGATTTCATTAAAATAAAAAAACTTCTGCTTTGTGAAAGACACTGTCAACACAATTAGAAGACAAACTACAGAGTGAAAGAAAATATTTGAAAAAGACACATCTGATAAAGAACTGTTATTCAAAATATATGAAGAGCTCCTAAAACTCAACAAGAAAAAAACAAACAACTTAATTAAGAAACGAACACATTACGGAGTAAGATACACAGATGGCAAACAGGCACACGGAAAGATGTTCAACACTGTATGTTACTACAGAACTGGGAGTTAAGACAATGATGAGATACTGCCACACACCTATTATTGATGGAATGGCCCAAATCCAAAACACGAACGATACCAAATGCTGGTGAGGAGGAGGAACCATAGAAACTTATTCATTGCTGGTGACAATACCAATGGGAAAAACCACGTTAGAAGACAGTCTGACATTTCTTACAAAACTAAGTGTATTTTAACTATTTGTTTTATTTAGCTCAGGTTGCCATAACAAAATACAACTGACTGGGTGGCTCGCATGATAGAAATTTATTTTCTCACAGCTCTGGAAGCGGGAAGGTGCAAGACTAAGGTTCTAGATGATTTGGTTTCCTCTTGGTCTCTGTTCCTGGTTTGGAGAGAGCCATCTTCTCAATGTGTCCCAACGTGGCCACGCGTCACATGGGAAGAGAGAGAGAGAGAAGGAAATGTCTATTGTCTCTTTTTGTAAAGATATTAATCCTATCCAATCAGGGCTCCCCGCTTAGGACCTTCTTTGACACTAATTACTTCCTTAAAGGCCTCATATCCAAATAAAGTCATGCCTCGGAGGGTTAGGGCTTTAGCCCACGAATCTGGAGGAACACAAGAACTCAGTCCGTAACACTGTACCGCCCAGTAATTGTGGTCCTTTGTATTTACCCAAATGAATGAAAACTTATTCCCAAACAAAAACCTGCACACAGATGTTTAAGGAAGCTTTATCAGAATCGCCAAAACTTTGAAGCAACCAAGATATTATTCAGTCGGTGAAAGGATAAAGAAATTGTGGTACATCCAGACAATGCAATATTATTTAGCTCTGAAAAGAAAAGAGCTATTGATCCATGAAAAGACCTGGGGAAATGAAAATACATATTACTAAGTGAAAGAAACCAACTTGAAAAGGCAACATGTTGTATCATTTCAATTATACGACTTTCCAGAAAGGCAAAACTGTGGGGAGAGTAAACAGATGAGTGGTTGCCAGGGTAGGGAGAGGGAGGGAGGAATAATCAGAGCTCAGAGGATTTTTAGGGCAGTGAAAACTACTCTGTGTGATATTGTAATGGTGCATACATGTCATTATATATTTGTCAATACCCACAGAACGTATAACACTAAGAGTGAACTGTAATGTGAACTTTGATGTGTCAATGTAACTTCATCAGTTTCAGCAAGTGGACCACTCTGGCACTGAATGTGTAGGGAGGGAGGCTGTGAGTGTGTGGGAACAGGTACATGGGAACTCTCTGCACTTTCTGCTCAGTTTTGCTAAACTGCTCTAAAAATAAAGTCTTATTTTAAAAAACCTCTCTACCTCATTGGATTGCTGTGAGAGTTCAATAACTTTATTCTTGTCGAGTTGTTCAAACAGCTCCAGGCACAGAGTAAACACCCAATACAATTTCTCTGAAATTAAGCAAAATTAGCATGTACACATGTAGAAGAGATTTTTTTTTCCCATGCCAATGAAAAGGTTTCCTATTTGGCTGGGAAAATCCAGGGATTCTGTACCTAAAACTCACAGAACCTGGCATATTCTAGATACTCAATAAATACTTGTGAACAGGTAAGCAAGGAACTTGAACTGTGACTTAAGCCTGAGAATAGATGAGATTGCTTAGGGAGCAAGCATAAGGTGAGAGGAGAATGGGCCTGGGACTGGGTCTTAACAACCCTGTAAACTTACAAAGTGGCCAGATAAGAACCAGGTGTGTTTGGTGTCTGAGGACCAAGGAAATGGAGTGCTTCCAGAAGGAGGAAGTAGCTAACTAACTGTGCTTAACTTCTGCTGAGAGGTCAAAGGAAAGGAGGTGTGAAGGTGTGAGAGTGTTCGTCAGGTAACAGAGGTCCCAGGTAACCCTTACAAATGCAGCTGTTGTAGAGTGGGAGGGGTGGCGACAGGAGGTGGGGGGAGCCAAATGGAGGCAGCAGAAGAATGACTGGAAGGTGAGGACACAAACAGGGAGTATAGTCAACTTTGAAGACCTTTGAGAGGGGAGCAAAGAGATACATTGCTAACCAGAGGGAAGTTTATATTTGTCTGTTTTTATGATGAGAATGACTGGAACATGTTTAATTTAAACACCGGTGACAAAGGGCACTTCCTCCATGTCCACAAGGGACAGGGAAGAGCCTGGGTGCAGAGGCAGTGGTGGCAGGTGGAGGCAGTCCCCATCAAAGAGTTCTATTGTCCTTGTGCAGAAGGGAGCAAAGATCATTTGCTAAGAGTAAAGGGAATGGAGAGAGATATGGGAATCTGAGCAAAGCAGAAAAGGTTTGAATTGGTTTCTGTGGAGAGCAGAACAGCCACAGACTAAAAAAATACTGAGGGATTGTGGGGTCCTTATACATGCTGCATTTCTTTTGCAAGATTCTCCCGCCTCTCATTTCACAGCCAAGGATACTGAGACCCAAAGAGGGGAAGCAACTGGCTCAAATTAACACAGCAAGTTCGTGACTGAGGTCAGGGATTTGGGCTTCCAGGGAAGGGCCCTTCCATCACAGGGCAGCTGTCATCTTCCTATGTGTCTGCTCTTCCCTGTGCAGTCCTGTCAGGCTCTTTTCGAAAGATGGGATCCTGGGTCTTGCTAGATATTGTCACCCCTTCACACAAAGCCTGGTACATTTTGGGGACTGAAGCAACATTTTCTCAATGAATGAATGATTAGAAACCAGGCTGTCATTCTTCTGTCTCATTCATCTTTAAAAGGAAGTATTCCCTTTATATAATTCACTTCTTGCCCTCTCACCCCTATTTCAGAATAAGCCAAGGGTAGAGCAGAAAGGGTACCTAGTCTCTTTGTCATCTAGAGTAACAGATATCAATTCCTACAATAGCTACTTTTCTATACTGGGCCATGGGTAATATATTTATATATACACCCTACTGAGACAAGATAGTAAGAAGCTAGGAAAATTCTTTGACAAGTGGAATAGAAAAACTGAGACATATAGCTGAACTAAATGACCAAAAAATGTATAGCCAGGTACATATGGTTACCAGGGCAGAAGGCAGGAAGCAAAACTGGGAAAACAAGGGTCTCACTCCCAGGGTAACCATTTCTCCCCTGGCCTTACCTCCCTGGAGGTAACATCCAGGCCTCAGTTGTATTTCAGCTCTAGCCCAGAAACAGCAAACCCAGGTGAGCTACGCCAGAACCAGCTGCAATGACTAAAGACCACCTGCCCTGTTACTGACCAATCAGCAGAGACCATGACCCTAAAAGGGCACACCTGGAAAACTGATGAATAGTCTACTGAAACCCTCCCCTGAAACCTTCCCTAAGATTCCTGCCTGCAAGAAAGAGATAAAAGCCTTAAGACAAAAGACCCATAATATGCTCTACCTCTGGGGAGCAGACTACACCATTCGCTTTCCCTTCTTCTCCCCCTACTTTTTTCTTCATGGGCATATGTCTTTTAAACTCTAAGGTAATGGCAGCTGGCAGCTTCTCCCAGGCTAATCCCTTGAACATTTCCCCAAGGCCCCCTTTTCTCTGACTTCCCAGTGGGCTAAAGCAGCCCAGCCTAGCCTCTCCCGTTGCTTTTTCTATGCTAAGCACTTCCTTGTTTCACTGTCCCCACCTTTAATAAGTGTATCCTCATAGTCACCTGGACTTGTGTTGTGAAATCTTTCCTACATGAAGTCAGGAACCCATGCACTACATCTGGCCCTAGGCAGACCCACTCGGAGCCAGGCTCCTGACCAGTAACACTACCTTGTTCTGGAAAGGATTTAATATTTCTAGCATAGAAGGGTGGCTAAAAAAAGAAGTCCTTCTGTTTATTGTGGATGTGCTAATAATGCTCCACATAACTGGATTTGGCTATTACAGATTCTGTTAATTAAGTCATGGTATTTATGTATATGGATGCAAAATAAATGGCATATTAGGACTTCCAGTCAAGATGTCAGCATAGATAAACATGGCATGCCTCCTTGCATAACCACATCAAATTGCAACTAAACTAAAGAACAACCATCAGAAATCAAACTAAGTGGAAGTCCTACAATACGGAATTAAAGAAAAATCCAACTACAGAATTAAAGAAGAAACCACATTGAGACTGGTAGGAGGGGCAGAGACACAGATCAGGCTGGTTCCAAACCCACATGTGGTGGATAAAAATCAGCAGGGGTGTCTCAGGAGTGAGGGGACCAGTGGAACTTTAGCCTGTGGAAAACAGAAACTTCTAGAATCTCAGGCAGCACCTCTTTAAAAGGCCCACACACAGACTTACCTGGATTCACTCCGTCTGAGCTCCAGTGTGTGGACAGCAGATTGAAAGTCATCAGAGACATACAGGGAGGAACTGAATTGTCTGGCATCAGGGCAAGAGCTTGGGGGACAACTTTTTCCCAACAGAGGTGCCAGCAGAGGCCATTTTTTCTTTTTTGGGCCCTTGCCCCACAGAGCCACAGAGCTAGCAGATGAGCGCCATATCTGAGACTTCATCAACCTGGCTCACACTATCCATCCCCCCACCTCCCCCTGCCCTCTCCATCCTGGTGATTCCCTGAGGCCATGGCCTACCCAACTTTCAGGCCCACCCAATCTGTTTCTAGTGGCTTTTCCATACAAATGGTTTGTCCTGGCCCAGCCTTTAGACTTTTCTAAATTCTCTCAAAGAAGTAGCATCTGGCTTCAGTGAGCCCTGTACCACTCACAAAGTTGCACTAGCAGCAGCCAGCCATGGTTCATAGCTTAGCCTTGCCTGGGCACCTCCAAGCCCAGGACAGGTAGCCATCATATGTAGGTTGCTTTGTACTTATACTGTGTGACCTGGAGAGAACACAGTCAGTGGATGACCTTGGACATGCTAAAAGCAATTAAGGCTCAAATCCAACTGAAGTATGTACACAGAGCATATGGTAGGCCCACCTCGAGTACCCACCTTGGGTAATAGGGGAGGCTGTGCCACAGGACTCTACAGGACACCTACTACATAAGGCCACCCTACCTAATGCATAGAAACAAACACAGGGAGGCTGCCAAAATGAGGAGACAAAGAGACATGGCGCAAATGAAAGAACAGAAAAAAACTCCAGAAAAAGAACTAAACAAAATGGAGACAAGCAATCAACTAGATGCAATGTTCAAAACATTGCTTATAAGGATGCTCAAGGAACTTAGTGAGGACCTCAACAGCATTAAAAAAATCCAGTCAGAAATGAAGGATATTCTAATTGAAATAAAGAACAATTTATAGGGAATTGTAACTACAGTAGAATGGATGAAGCTGAGAATCATATCAATAATTTGGAATATAAGGAAGCAAAAAACAACCAATTAGAACAGCAAGAAGAAAAAAAGAATCCAAAAAATGAGGATAATATAAGGAGCCCCTGGAACAACTTCAAGCATACCCACATTCATATCATGGAAGTGCCAGAAGGAGAAGAGAGAGAGAGAAAGAGCAAGAAATTGGAAACATATTTAAAAAAAATAATGACAGAAAACTTCCCTAATTAGGTGAAGGAAATAGATACGCAAGTTCAGGAAGTGCAGAGAATCTCAAACAAGATGAACCCAAAGAGGCCATAACACCCCATCATAATTAAAATGCCAAAGGTTATAGACAAAGAGAGAATCTTAAAAGCAGCAAGAGAAAAGCAGTTAGTTACCTACACAGAAATTGTCAGGTGATTTCTCAACAGAAACTTTTCAGGTTAGAAGGGATTAACAAGCAGTATTCAAAGTGATGTAAAGCAAGGACCTACAGTCAAGATTACTCTACCCAGCAAGGCTATTATTTAGAATCAAAGGACAGATAAAGAGCTTCCCAGAGAAGAAAAAGCTAAAGGAATTCATCATCACCAAACCATTATTATATGAAATTTTAAAGGGACTTATTTAAGAAGAAGAAGAAGAAGATCAAAACTATGAACAATAAAATGGCAATAAATGCATACTTACCAACAATTGATTCTAAAAAACAAGATAAACAAGCAGAACAGAAACAGAATCATAGATACAGAGTCTTTTGATTGTTGCCAGATGGGAGAGTGTCGGTCAGATGGGCAAAAAAGGTGAGGGGAATAAGAAGTACAAATTGTTAGTTACAGACTAATAAAGAGGCTGTAAAGCATGGTATAGAGGATATAGTAGCCAAAGAACATGTATACATGACCCATGGACATGTACAATGGTGTGGGGATTGCCAAGGAGAGTGGGGAGGCTGGATAGACGGGAAGAAATGGGGAAAAACTGGGACAACTATAATAGCATAAACAATAAAACATAATTAAAAAAATAAAAAGATAGCAAATTAAAATTCCTACTCCTCAAATTTGTCACATTATAAAGATAGAGTCAGGAATGAGTAATCAGTGTTTATACACTCAGCAGGCTAGCTGTGCTTTTTTATTTTTGCAGTTACCATACATAGATGTGACCCTGTACAAATGCCAGTAGAAGACTCATTACCACTGTGGTGGGTGGCAGGCCTTTGACCCTGGGCTACTCAGGTGATAGAATCAGAGATACAGAGAATATAATGAATAAACAATAAACATGTGGCTGTTAGAAGACCTCTGTTCTAGGCTTTTCTTCTGTAACTATCTTTCTGAGCTACATCTCTTCTGGCTCCTACTTTCTTGATGGCTAGAGAAAATGAAGGGTTCTTGCTGCTCTGACATAGCAAGAATTTTTGGAATCTAAACTATTTTTGGCTGTGGACCAAGCCTTAACCAGCTTTGGTGTCCCCTTGGGTACAGCCACCAGCTGCTCATCCCCAGGGAAGTCAGCACATGTCAGTGATCATGAGGAGCATAGACTTCCTGGTCAAATCGCTCCCTGTGACATGCAAAGGCTCTGAGTCTGGTCCTTGCTATGTGTTCTGATGTCTGAAAGTTTGACTGGAGTTCTCCAATACAGGATAAACTGACAAGTATATTTAACTTAGTGACTTTAAATATTCCTCATCACTATTTAACCTTTAAGCAGGACTAACTCTGAAAGATAAGTCTAAGAAACTTTATGTTTGAATCTATCAATAGTCTGGCTAGAGGATTATAATGTGAAAAAAAGGCAAAGACCACACAGTAAACTGGAAAATAGTGTCTGCCTGTAGCCTCTGTCTCTTGGTTTCTGCTTGGATTTCCTGAGCCCCTGAGCCCTCACTATGAGTAAGCGACCATCCCAGAGCTGGGTATCTAAGGCCATGGTGAAAAGGACTATTTTGAGCTGACTGTAAGATGGGTGATTTTTATCCTCAGTTGAGGGATCCCCAGCCTCTGGATTAACCAGGGTCAGGCCACCAGGTTCTAGGAAGGGAACTAATCCTCCAGAGCAGGAGTGGGTGTTCTCTCTGAAACATATGAGTATCTAGGTTGCTGGAAAAGTCTTTTAAACCTGTTGTTGTAGGTTCTGGGAATTTAGAGGCAGATAAAATATGATCCCTTCCCTCAAGAAGTTCACAAGTGGCTGGTCATTAAGAGGAGCTCCCTCCAAACCTTGGAAACCCCAGGGGAGCATCCAAATTGAGGTCCTGGAACATAGAGGGAAAAGAGATGAACTCAGGGAGAACTTCAACAAAGAGACTGTAAGCTAAAAAAAAAAAAAAAAAAACAGCATAGAAACCATAAAAAGGAACCAGTCATAAATGAAGAATACAATAACTGATATGAAGAATACACCAGAAGGAATCAACAGCAGATTAGATGAAGCAGAGGATCAAATCAGAGATTTGAAAGACAAAGTAGCATAAAACTCCCAATCAGAATGGCAAAAAAGAAAAAAGAATCCAAAAAAATGAGGATACTTTAAGGGACTTCAGGGACAACATCAAGCATAGCAATATTTGCATCACAGGAATGCCAGAAAGAAAAGAGAGAGAGAGCAAGGAATTGAGAACATATTAGGAAAAATAATGGCTGAAAACTTCTGTAACCTGTTGAAGGAAAAAGACATACAAGTCCAGGAAGCACAAGGGTCCCAAACATGATAAACTCAAAGAGACCCATATTCATCATAATTTAAATGGCAAAGGTTAAAAACAAAGAGATACTCTTTATGACAAGAGAGCTCCCATAAAACTCAGGGGATTTCTCAATGGAAACTTTTCAGGCCAGAAGGGATTGGCACAAAATATTTAAAGTAATGAAAAGCAAGGACCTACAATCAACACTACTTTACCCAGTAAGTTTATCATTTAAAATTGAAGGAGCTCTGCACATTCTGCTGGTGTTAGCAGGATGAGCTCAATCGGCACTGGGTAGGACCTGTGAGCCTCTACATTCTCTCCTAATGGAAAAGTTTTTCAAGTTGACTATACTATGAAGGCTGTGGAAAATAGTAGTACGGCTATTGGAATCAGATGTAAAGATCTTATTCCAGGCGTTGTCTTCGGGGTAAAAAAATTAGTCCTTTCTAAACTTTTTGGGGAAGGTTCCAACAGACTTTTTAATGTTGATCGGCATGTTGGAACGGCAGTAGCTGGTTTGTTGGCAGATGCTCATTCTTTAGCAGACATTGCAAGAGAAGAAGCTTCCAACTTTAGCTCTAACTTTGGCTATGACACTCCACTAAAACATCTTGCAGACAGAGTGGCCATGTATGTACATGCATATACACTCTACAGTGCTGATAGACCTTTTGGCTGCAGTTTCATGTTAGGGTCTTACATTGTGAATGATGGTGCACAACTCTGCATGATTGACCCATCAGGTGTTTCATGTGGTTATTGGGGCTGTGCTATTGGCAAAGCCAGGCAAGCTGCAAAGACAGAAATAGAAAAGCTTCAGATGAAAGAAATGGCCTGTCGTGATGTTAAAGAATTTGCAAAAATAATTTACATAGTGCATGATGAAGTTAAGGATAAGGCTTTTGAACTGGAGCTCAGCTGGATTGGTGAAATAACTAAAGGAAGACATGAAATTGTTCCAGAAGATATAAGGGAAGAGGCGGAGAAATATGCTAAGGAATCTTTGAAGGCAGAAGATGAATCAAATGATGACAGTATGTAACATTTACCTCAGCATTTATTTTAAATTTCTAATACAGTTCCCATGTAACTATTTTGCCCCTTGGATTATTACATACCCACTGACCAATTTTCATTAAATTTTTGTCTTGTAAAAAAAAATTAAAAAAATAAAATTGAAGGAGAGATAAAGAACTTTCCAGACCAAAAAAAAGGTAAAGGAGTTTGTTACCACCAGTAAAGTACTACAAGAAATGTTAAAGGGGGACTTCCGGTCAAGATGGCAGTGCAGGCAGACATGGCTTGCCTTTTCCCACAACCACCTGAAAATTACAACTAAAGTATAGAACAACCATCATGTAGACCATCAGAAATCAAGCTGATTGGAAGTCTGACAACTACAGAATTAAGAAACCACATCTGTCCAGACTGGTAGGAGGGACACAGATGCAGAACGGGCTGGTCCCTAGACCATGTGTGGTGGACAAAAATTTGGGAGGAATATCTCTGGAGCAAGCAGTCCCAGCACCACACCAGGCCCCCCAGCCCAGGTTTCCCATGCCAGGAAGATAAGTCCCCACAACTTCTGGCTGCAAAAGCCACTGAGATTTGAGTCAGTAGAAGAAACTGCTTGAGCTCCAGGCAGTTCCTCTTAAAGAATCTACACATCGACTCACCTACTCAGACTCACTCCCTCTGAGCCCCAGCACCAGGGTAGCAGCTTGAAAGGCACTGGAGGTATACAGGGAGGAACTGAAGTGTCTGGCATCAAGGTGAACAGAGGCCACTGTCTCTTTTCTAAACCATTCTTCCACAGAGCTGACAGTTGGTGCCATATCTGAGACTCCATCAACCTGGCTAACACTGTTTGACCCACCTTGCAGATCCCCATACGAATGGCTGGTCTTGGTTCATGTAGCACAACTTCCTAAATCCTCAAAAAAGCAACAGTTGGTCTCAGTGAGCCCCCACCCAGCACTAACAGCAGCCAGCCTAGATTCACAGCTTGACTTTGCCTAGGAATATCCAAGCCTAGTAAAAACAGAGCTATCTCAGATTTCTTTATAGCTCAGGTAGTACGGCCCTGGGCAAAACACAGGTGGGGGCTAACCTTGGCCTGCACCACCCAGGAAATCCCAGGTCCAGCTTACCCAGTGGATAGCTATAGACCATGTCGGAGCACCACCACCCTGCCTCTGCACAGCTGATCCTCCACGGAGGGCAGAGGTTGGTGATATATGGTCATAACCAATCCTTGCAGCTAAACCAGCCTGGGTAAATCCCTCCCATTGATCTGCCAACAGCAACCAAGGCTCAACCACAAGAGGAGGGTGTACTCAGCCCACATGAAGGGCACACCTTGAGTACCCAGCTTGGGTGATGGGGAGGCTCTGCCATTGGGCCCTACACCTACTACAGTAGGCCACACTACCAAGACATGGAGTCAAAGTAGCTCTTCCTAATACATAGAATCAAACACAGGGAGGCTGTCAAAAAGAGGAGACAAAGAAACATAGTTCAACTGAAAGAACAGAGCAGAACCCCAGAAAAAAGCTAAATGAAATGGAGATAAGCAATTTGTCAGATGCAGAGCTCAAAACATTGGTTATAAGGATGCTCGAAGAACTTAGTGAGGACCTCAACATCATACAAAAGATCCAGTCAGAAAGAAAGGAAACACTAATTGAAATAAAGAACAATTTACAGGTAAACAATAGTAAGTGAATGAAGCTGAGAATCAAATCAATGATTTGGAACACAAGGAAGCAAAAACCAACCAATTAGAACAACAAGAAGAAAAAAGAATCCAAAACAATGAAGATAGTATAAGCAGCCTCTGGGACACCTTCAAGAGGTCCAACATTTGAATCATTGGGGTGCCAGAGGGAAAAAAGAAAGAGCAAGAAATTGAAAATCTATTTGAAAAAATAATGAAAGAAAACTTTCCTCATTTGGTAAAGAAAATAGACATACAAGTCCAGGAAGCACACAGAGTCCCAAACAAGATGGATACAAAGAGGCCCACTCCAAGACACATCATAATTAAAATGTCAAAGGTTAAAGATAAAGACAGAATCTTAAAAGCAGCAAGAGAAGTTCATTACCTACAGGGGCATTTCTGTAAGATTCTCAGCTGTCTTCTCAAAAGAAACTTTGCAGGCTAGAAAGACTAGCAAGAAATATTCCAAGTCATGAAAAGCAGGACCTACAACCAAGATTGCTCCACTAAGCAAAAATATCTTTCAGAATCAAAGGGCAGATAAAGAGCTTCCCAGACAAGAAAACACTAAAGGAGTTCATCATCACCAAACCATTAATTATATGAAATGTTGAAGGGACTTATTTAAGGAAATGAAGATCAAAACTATGAACACTAAAATGGCAAAAAATACAAATCTGTCAACAATTGAATCTAAAAAAACAAACTAAGCAAACAAGAAAAACAGAGACAGAATCATAGATACAGAGAGCATTTTGATGGTTGCCAATGGGAGGTGGGCTGTGGGAGAATGGACGAAGAGGTAAGGGGATTAAGAAGTACCAATGGATAGTTGCAGAATAGCCATGGGGATGTAAAGTACAGTACAGGAAATGGAGTAGCCAAAGAACTTACCATCATGACCCATGGACATGAACAGTGGTGGAGAGAATTGCCTGAAGCACTTGGGTGTCCTGGGTGAAGGGGCATGCAAGGGGGAAAAATCAACTATATATAAACTATAGTATATATAAACTATAAAGCATAACTGTAATAGCATAAACAATGAATTATAATTTTAAAAAAGAAATGTTAAAACAACTTCTTTAAGAAAGAGAAAAAAGAAAAGAAAAAGAAATATGAATGATAAAATGGCAATAACTATATACCTATCAATAATCATTTTAAATGAAAATGGATTAAATGCTCCAATCAAAAGACATAGGGTAGCTAAATGGATAAGTAAACAATACCCAAATACAGTGTGCAGATAACGTATTGTGATATTTGAACACCTGAAATCTGTAGTAATTTTGTTATCAGTATCACCCCAATAAATAAAAAGGAAAAAGAGAAGAAAACAAGGCCCACATATTGTATATGTGCTGTCTATAAGAAACCCACTTGAGATCGAAAGACACAGGGAGACTCAAAGTAAAGGGATGGAAGAAGATGTTTCATGCAAACAGAAATGAAAAATAAGCTGATGCCCTGGCTGGTGTGGCTCAGTGGATTGAGTGCTGGCCTCTGAACCAAAAGGTCACAGTTCGATTCCGGTCAGGCTGCATGCCTGGGGTTTGGACCAGGTCCCTAGTTGGGGACGTGTGAGAGGCAATCACTTGATGTATCTCTCACATGTATCTTTCACATGTCACACACTTCTCTTCCTCTCTTTCTTCCTCTCTTCCCCCTCTCTCTAAAAGGAAATAAATAAAATCTTTATTTAAAAAAAAAGAAAAATAAGCTGAGGAAGCAACACGGATATCAGACAAAATAGACTTAAAAGCAAAAGCTATAATAAGAGACAACACTATGCCCTGGCTGGTGTAGCTCAGTGGATTGAGCATGGGCTGCGAACCAAAGGGTCGCCAGTTCGATTCCCAGTCAGGGCACATGCCTGGGTTGCAGGCTAGGTCCCCAGTGGGGACCACATGAGGGGCAACTACACATTGATGTTTCTCTCCCTCTCTTTCTCCTTCCCTTCCCTTCTGTCTAAAAATAAATAAATAAAATATTAAAAAAAATAAAAAAAAGAGACAACACTATAATGAGACATTTCATAATGATAAAGGGGTCAATTCAATAAGAAGATATAAACTTTGTAAACATTTAGTTACCCAACATAGGAACAACTAAATATAGAAAGCAAATATTGATGCATATAAAAGGAGAGATTGACAGTAACACAGTCATAATAGGGAACTTTTAACATCCCACTGACATCAATGGATGTATTTTCGAGACAGAACATCAGTAAGGAAACAGTGGCCACATGAGAACAGATGACCTTAATTGGTATTTTTAGAGCATTTCACCCCAAAGCAGCAGAATATGCATTCTTTTCAAGTGTCTTTTAGCAAAATGCACTCAAGTTTCCTCATTTGGAGTCTATTTTTATATTTCATGCCCATTCAGTCCTCACTGGATTTCCTTTTCCCATAAAATGTTCATTACTGAAGCACCTTTGGTACAATAATAAAATACATTAAAGTTATTTAAGAGGGTGTTTCCTTCTTTAGAGTTTTTTCACTCACAACACTTTGACACCAAATGTCTGAGTTTTCCCACACCACGATTCACTTCCCAGCTCTCCAGACACCAGCGGGGCGTTCAGTGCCATTGTGACACTAACTACCCGGAGTTAGCACTGGACCGCACAGGTTTAAGGACTCAGCCCCGCAAGACTGACCCGCTTCAGGAAGTGTTGGTCCCCAGGGCACCCACGCTTCTGTTTGGCTTGGCTACAGAGTTGGGGTTCCCATACACCTCCACTTCATGTTTTATAACATGAATGGCTCACAGAGTTCAGGAAACACTTCATTCACTTACTCTGAGTGGTCTGTTATTAAAAAATACTAATGAACAACCAGGCGAAGAAGTACAGAGGGTAAAGTCCAGGCGATCCCGGGCACAGGGGCTTTTGTCCTCTCCCAGCACGTGGATGTGTTTGCCGAACTGGACGTTCTCTGAGTCTTAGGCTTTAACGGAGGCTCCGTTTCGTAAGCCCAGTTGATGAAATCATTTGGCCTTTGCTGATTAACTCAATCTCCAGCAACTCTTCCCACCCCAGAGGGGGCAGGAGTCCTGAAAGTTCCAACCCTCTAATCACAGTATTGGTTTCTATGGCAACCAGCCCCACACAGAAGTTATCTAGGGGCCCACTGGTCACCTTATTAACATACACCCAGGTATGATTGAAAGGGCTTATTATGAATAAAAGACACTCTTCACACTCAGGAAATTCCCAGGGTTTTAGAAGTTCTTGTGTCAGGAATCAGGTATGAAGACCAAATACATGTATTACTTATTACATCACAATATCACACCTTCCCCTTACTTGCTGAAAACAAGCAGTGAGTGCTATCTTTCATAAGTAGAGAATCCCCATTGAACATTTAGTGCTTGTCATTATCTTGCATTCTGCTGTTAGGGTGGGGACTCATGTGAGAACCTACTTATAAACCACGGACAATCCCAAAACGCACGTATGTACACACATGTATGTGGACAATTTTGCGTGCAATTTGAGGGCCTCACGGACAGCTGAAACTTGAAGTTCCAAAGTTAAGAAAGCCTGTTCCTGTGTGTCCAGCAGACAAGTGTGTCTACAGAGAATTGTGACAAAATTCTGTCCCCTCTACATTACTAAGGGGATGGAAGAGAAGTTATGAAGTAAATTTTAATGAGGATTAGATTTTGAAAAGGTTTAAATGATAAGATTAATACTCACAAAAAAGCTCTGTATCTATACACCATAAAATGCTTTATAAACATAAGGGATTCGTTCTCCATTTGTGTATATATTTTGATATAGAGCTGAAAGTTGTGGAGAGGCGTGGGCCCTCCTCATTCTCCCCACCACATACGGTTGGCCCTTGCTGGGCAAGTTTTTAAGACAGTAAGTGTCGTTCAAGGGCCTACACCATGCCAGACACTGTGCTGGGCACCCAGCAGAGAGAAGAAAGATCCAGAAAGCTCTTGCCCTGGAGGGAAGTTTATAACCTGGGGGGGCAGGGGGCAGGGAGGGAGATGGAGGAGGAACAAATGTATAAAAAGTATATATCACACTAATAAAAAGAATCAATGATGTGCTAAAACAGATTTATGGAAAAACTGTGGAGAAACGAGGAGATACTCATTTTGCCCAGAGGTAGAACTTGAAAGGTGCCCTGAAGAAAAGAAGAATGTTCAGCTGACGTTTTCTATTTTTCTCCCCTTCCAGGAAGAGAGAGAGAGATTTTCAGGGCCCCTCTACCCGCCTCCCCTGGTCTTATCACCTGGGCCCTGGACCAGCTATTCCAAAAAGAGGAAAGGCCAAAGTACTGACAAACTTCTCTCCAGGAATAAATAGAAGTGGCTGCCGTGTGCCGGGAATGCCGCCAAGTGTTTTCCAATGGTTATCTCTAATTCTGACAACAACAAAAAGGTGGTGAGTGCTACCCCAGTTTACTGAGGAAATTGGATTTGGAGCTGGAACTTGTCATGGCCACACAGCGAGCAAGTGGCTAAGCTAGGACTGAAACTGACCCTGGCTATCTTCAAAATCCACCGTCTTTTCTCCATGCCACATGACTTCTTTGGGGTAAGGCCCTATGGTGTCATTTGGCGCACTCAAACACACACACACACACACTCCTGGCAGTCATTTAATACCTGATTAGTGAATAAATGTAAAGAAAAGGATAAAAGGCTAAATTTACCAGTGGGAGCAGCTCCTAGGGAGCCTTCCCCAGCACCGTGCAGAGTGATTTCTCTTCCTTACTTCTGCTCTATCAGCAGTCAGACCCCAGGGTGCAGGGCAACACGCCCCGCACCCAGGAGAAATGGCCCCTCTCTGCTGAAGCGAACCCTCAAGCTTGAGTGGATTCATCAAGTGCTGCCTGAGGAGCAGGCCTGGGCTGCGTGCTTCTCCTCAGCAGGAATAATACACACCGGAGTCCTTGTCACCAGAAAATGTCTAAATGTCTTTATTTTTGTTTTTGTTTTGTTTTTCTGCGGCTGCACTATTTTTCTTTCTTTTGTTTATTTTACTATGGAAAACTACTATCATAAACAAAAGGAGAGAGAATGATACAATGAACCCCTATGATCATATCAGCCAACTATAACAATTAATAAGTCATGGCTAGTCTTGTTTTATCCCTAACCCCTCCCGGGGTTATTCTGAGGCAGATCGCGTCATCATCTCATTGTCACCCATAGAGATTTCAGTACAGTAGTCCCCACTCATCCTTGCTTTCGATTTCCACAGTTTCAGTTACCCATGCTCACCACGGTCTGAAATGAAATGTTAAATGGAAAATTCTAGATATACACAATTCATAAGTTTTAAATTGCTCACTGTTCTGAGTAGCATGAGGAAACCTCCTGCCGTCTGGCTCTCTGCCACCCGGGGCAGTGAGTCACCGCCTTGTCCAGCGCCTCCGTGCAGTGTAGGCGACCCATCCATGCGTCCCTTGGTAGCTGCCGCAGTGATCAGATCAGCCGTGGAGGTCTTGTAGTGCTGGTGTTCAAGTGACCCTGATTTTGCTTAATAACCGTCCCAAAGCACAAATGACTGGTATTTCATCAGGAGGCACCTAATATCTAGCAATATTTGACTATTTGTCTTTCAATAGTCATTAATGATCAAAGTCCAAATCCATAACTCCACTAGGGCTTATAGATTGGTGATAAATCCATTCTTCTATTCCCCTTTTGTTTCATAGCTGGAATACTTCAGAAAGAAGAGCTTTCCCTGATCACCGATGTGGTTAATCTAAGGTATATTTATTTATCATTGAAAGGGTGAAATAATGACATCTTCCTATTTACCAATTTTTAAGATATTGTAGTGAATGGATCTCCAACACCAACCAAAGGGGACCAATACAATTTAATTTAAAAAACATTATTATTAATTTATGGTTTAAAACCTATTTGGTGAGTTTCAATTCAGTGCAGTTATAATTCATATTGAACTGCATTGTCTTATTGAACTCCATCATCTTTGGTTAGTGGGACGCTCTTCAAGTCGACTCCTGCAGCTGTGTGTTTGAGGGGAACCCAGGGCAAAGCTCGTCACCTCCCTTTTCATGTCACCCCATTGTCCTCGACAGACTGTTCACTATCTGGTGTGTAATGTGATGTTCCAGGCTCATCTTGAATCTTTCCTTCCCAGGACCCTGGATCTGAAATCAGCCATTTTTCCCCCAAGTAGTCCTTGGTCCTTTTAATGAATGGCATTGAGAAACAACAATCTAGGTACAAGAAATTCTTGTTCCTGAATGTGTGGTGATTGCTAGATAGTTTTTACAAGAAAATACATCATGAGTTCACACTGATATTTCTATTTCAAATTCAGTACTAATGACTCCCTATTTAACTCTATTATTCTTACATCCATACCTCCTTCCTCTCATGTAAAGAATCCCAGTCTTCAAAACAACCAGTGTAAGTACTTATTCATTGCTTTATTCCACCACACATAATACAAAATAATCTTAGCATTACAATACCAACACAACCACATTTCCCTTTCACTACTAAAAAGAGGGTAAGGTTTTTGTTTGGTTAGGTTTGGTTTGGTTTTTAGGGGTAGCCCATCAGGGCTGCACTGTCAAATTCCTGACTCCTAAGGTCCTCGAAATAATTCCTCTTGTCATTAAGCCACCAACTTGATAGCCAGGTTTATTTGTTGTGTTTTGTCAAATCTAAATTTGTTTCATGACTTTCTAATATATCTACAGACTTCCAAAAATAAATCCGCCAAATAAGATAGCTTTAGAAAGGTCTGGCTTTTACCCCAAGCTTCTCATTGCTTCCCGTCTTCTCCTACATATAACCTTTAAAAAATTTATAATCTATTCTTCTAATTTTTTCTATAACTTAATAAATGTATATAATATATTTAATATATTATAATGTATAATATATATTATATGCATATATAATATATTCATATCCCCTCCTCAGTGATAGCATACTATAAAAATTTTCTTCATCTGGTATTTTACACATAATGATACATACTGGTATCACTCTATACAATATAAAAATATCTTTCATTTCCTTTTCCAGCTGCAGAGTACTCCATCATGTTTTGGCACCCTGCTTTATTTACCAGTTCTCTGTTATAGCCATTACTGATTTCCAGTCTTTTGCTACTACCAATAGTGCTGCAATGAATAGCCTTGTGTGCATTACTTAATTTTTGTATTTTTTGACCATGTGTTTTTAGGATGGGTTTCTAGACTGGAAATTTCTGAGTCAAGGGGTATAAATGTCTGTGTAAAATGTCTGGATAGTGCCACAATCCCCAGGAAACTGATTTCTATTGTATATTGAATTACAGTTGCAAAGATAAAACGAAGGGGTTAGGAATTCAAGGGAAGAATCAGGACCCCCCTGAAGGGCTGACATCAGCCTCTTTGACGAGGGACCTACCTGGACAGGTGGTTTGTTCAGTGCTGCTGAAACGATCCTGGACCCACTGCTTTTACAGCCAAAGCCTGCCTCACCGGCTCGATAAAAGAGAGTCGACAAAATCAGCCTCACGAAGTAAAATGTTCTCGATAATTTATTATTAACAAGGTTCAGTCAGCTCTCTCCCTCAGGAAACTAATTGAGATCAGGAGATGGCACCATGTGGTCTGCAGCTCTGCGTTTGAAGGGGCCAACCCAGGGCAGAGCTGAGCACCTGGAAAGATGGCAGTCCGTATTTCTCTCAGAGCTGCTGTTTCAGCTCTGATGACATCCAGGATGTTCTGATGAGCCAGCAGCTTCTGTTTCTGAAAGTCTCCCTTCAGCTGGGGCGTGTCCGCGTCTGCTGCAGGCACTGTGACCATCTCTCACACACTCCACCAGACTGCCACAGTCTGCCTGGGATTGTCACCACATGTGAAGAGACCTTGCTTTAAGTACAAAGCTGCAGGCTTCCTAAAGAGGAGAGTCCCAGCTGCATCACCACCCTGTACCCCATGGTCCCTGGGACTGAACAGCTGGGGAAACCAAAGCCGTCTAAAATGGGAATGTCCAAAGCTTTTGTAAAGATTCACGGAGGCATAGTTGCGACATGAAGATCTCTGTGAAGTATGACTTGAAATACAATTATTGTTATTATTAGCATAAGCACTCGACTAAGCAATTAACAAAAGAGTAAACAAAGGGTAACGTGGGGGAAAAAAGTATGGGGAAAATAAGTGTTCCGGGAATTTAGATTCGTGTGGAGGAGGGGCCTCTGAGGAAGGGAGGCGGGAGGCTGAGAGGGTTTGCTCTGTTGGCATGTGAGAATGGGAGTGGGGAAAATTTCCAGGAAGGGGAAAGTGAACCTGCACTTCGACAACAAGCGCTGTGTGCAGCATGACCCTAGTCTCAGAGTCCTACAAGGAAGTTGTGGAAAATGGGGCCCAAAGGTAGCTGATACTGATCAGTCACTCTGTGCTGCGCACTGGGATAAGCGCTTTGCCTGGGCGACCTCATTTAACTCTCACAACAGCCCCATGGGGAGGTTACTATTATGATCATCCTCAACTAACAGATCAGGAAATTGAGACAGAGTGGTTGATTAACTTACCTGAAGGCTAGTGAGAGCCCTGGGTTCAGTGAGTGTCAAACGAGGACTTTGAACTCCCTCAGACAGAGAAGAGGTGCTGGAGGTTTCTCAGCAGAGGAGTGACCTGGCCACATTGGTGCTTCAGAAAAAGGCAGTACGTTGTTGCACTTTGGAGTTTGGACTTTGGCACCAAACTTTGTTGTTTAAACATTCCAGTTCTGCCACTTGCTGGCAGTACAATCTTGGACATATTCTTTAGCTGCTTTGTGCCTTAGTTTCCTCATCTATAAAATGGGGGTAATAAAAGCATCTTGCTTCTAGGGGGTTTTGAGGAGCAAATGAGGTAATAAATGTAGAGCACTCAGCACAGTGATGGCATGCACGATAGGACTGTTAGCTGTGGTCGGGAAGTTCGCCTTCTGCTTAGGTGGACCAGAGAGAGGTCAGAGGCAGGGAGCCCACCGGAGGCCTGGACTGAAGCAGCGCTGCCTAGGGCAATGGCAACTAGAATAGAGAGTGAGATATTTTAAAGTAAGGTTCAATAGGATTTGTTAACTGGAAGTGTGGTATAAAGAGTAATAGTTAATGACTCTCTGATTCCCAGTCCCACTCAATGGAAAGAAAAGGGCTTCTGATAGCAACAGATAAACTAGGAAAGGAGCTAGTTTTGGGGGGCAAGAACTCATTTTGGGAAGGCATGGAGGGTGGTAAGAGGACCCTGGGTTCTATTGCCAGCTCTGCTACCAGCTGGCATATCACCTCCGCAAAATCCTCCTTCCTTCTCTGGACCTGCTTTCCCAACAGTAAAATGAAACTTTTACACTTGAGATCTCAAAATTCCCAAGTTAGACTTTTCCCAGTTTTGCCGAGGAGTGCCCTAAAGGGAGAATGATTCTGGTAGCCTGGCTCTTAGGCTTTCTGAGGTTCAGGGGCCGGGGATAGGAGGAAGGCAGTGTCCTAACTGCAGGGCCCCATCCCCGTATTTTCCTTCACGCCCACCGAAACGTGCTACCGCGATCCCTGCAGGAGCCTCCAAAACAGCCATCCTGGAGAGCCTGGCCCCCATCAGGAGAGTCTGGGAACCCATGTCAGAGAGAGTTAAGTTCAATGTTTAATTGATTTATTATTATTTTTTAAAGATATTTTTTACTTATTGTTTAGAGATGGGGAAAGGGAGAAGTGAGAGAGGGAGAGAAACGAGGACTGACTGCCTCTCGCGTGCCCCCGCAACCCAGGCATGTGCCCTGACCGGAAATTGAACTGGTGACCTTTTGATTTGTAGGCTGGCTCTGGACACACTGAGCCACAGCAGCCAGGGCTCAATGTTTATTTGATTTAGCCAGGCTCTCTCCCTCTTGATTGGTTCCTGACCGGGCTTTGTTTTCCTATCAGATTAGAGAAGAAAGGGAAGGTTGTTTTTAAAGTTCACTGTCCTTAGCACTGGCATCAGAGACACAGCGACAGTGAAACTGGAGTCCTTGGTGGTGGCGGCAGCCCAGAAGAGCTTGTGCACCTGAGAGGGCAGGGCAGCACCTGCCCACGTGTGTACCTGGAACAGCCTCGTGCAGGCGCAAGCCTACCGCCTTCCGTTCAGGACGGCTGTAGGAGAATGGGGAGGCACTTTTCTGAAAAGAACTACAGTTTGAAACAGAGTTTCACATAAAAATAAAATACGATGACAAAACCGAGGCTGAACACTGAACATGTTGAATGCATTCAATCAACTTAGATAGAAATAGACACCTGGGGAGACATTCGTTTCAAATGCAATTGCATGTACATAACATAGCTGGATCGTATTACAGACAGGGCGCCCCCTCCTCCTTTTTTTTTTCTTTTAACTAGCATCTGTGCCTAAATCATTTCCTCAGGTCGTGACAATATTTAGAATTAAACTTAGGAATTAAAAATTAATTCTACCATATCATGATTGAGAGTCATTTAAAAAACAAATTGGTTCTCAGACTTGATGATTAGAGGAAACGTTGACGTTTAGTAGACATCTGACAGTTCATACAGAATCACTGGTGTCATTCATGTCAGGAAATATTTATTGGGCATTTAAATGTTTTTATTTTAGTTGCATTCATTGGGGTAACTTTGGTTAATGACGTTATATAAATCTCAGGCGTACAACTTTATAATATAACCTCTCTGTTCTCCATTGTGTGCTCACCACCCGAAATCTAGTCTCCTTCTGTCACCATGTAGTTGACCCCCCTTGCCCTCTTTGTCCTCCCCCGCTGTCCTTCCCCTCTAGTAACCACCATTCTCTTATGTATATGAGTTTGTTCATTCATTGCTTTTTGTTTCAGATCTCACATATGAACGAAACCATATGGTTCTTGTCCTTTTCATTCTGACTTATTTCACTTAGCATGCTACTCTCAAGATCTAATGTTGTGTTAAGTAAGATCCTGGTTGTTCAAAGTATTTTTTACACTTTGAAGTATTCTCCAAAGGTGTTATTGTGTTCGGTGGATTCAGAGACTCCAAAAAATATCATGCCCCACATTTTTCAGATGGGGAAACTGAGGCCCTGAGAAAGAAAAACACTTACCAATCGCCTTTCCCTATTTTAAATGATAGTGCTGGTCTCTGATGATTCAAACAGATAAGACATGCAAGTAACTAATAATCTACCTCGAGAGAGAGGACTGAGAAATTAAACCTGCAGTCCTCAATTTCTGTTTGTATCCAATACTCCGTTTGAATAGCATGCCCTAGAGCTGCCTCTGAACTGGTGACCCAGGAGCCCAAGTCTCTCAAGCAAGGTTGGAGAGGCAGTAGTGGAAACTAAATGAGAAGAGGGCACGGAAGTGACTGCATGTAAAAGTATATTCACGGATCCCTGGAGAGATAGTGGGCTGCTGAAGCCTCATAGTGACTGAGGCCTGAAGCAAGTGCAGAATCTCTAGGGGAGAGGCCTGGGAATCTGTTTTTAACCAGCAGATTTCAGTGATTGGCTGAGTATCAAGACAGAAAACATAGGGAAAGAGTGAGGGGTGGTTTGGTGAGAACATGTCCTTTGCTTAAGTCATTCCACTGAAGTCGATCTCAATGAAATAATCAGAAATATGGACAAAGGTTTATATACTCCAGAATTATTTATCACTGCTTCCCCATTTTTCTCTCTACCCTTTGCACTAGTCACATGAAATACTTGTAGTTCCCCTAAACCTGCTGCATCCTCTCTCATGGCCTTTATATATATGCCTTTATATAGTACAGGGCTTTATATATAAGCTGCAACTCTGTATCTCCTTTCACTTTCATTCTTTACCATCTTTCCAGAATCAGTTAAGTGTCACTTCCTTCCAGAAGCATTTTCTATCACTTAATATTTTTGTCCGAATTCATGTATGGAGGCCCAGACTCCAATGCCTCAGAATATGACTGTGTTTGGAGATAGGGCCTTTTAAAACAATGATTACATTAAAATGAGGCCCTCAGGGTCTGCCTTGATCCAACCCGAGAGTGGTGTCCTTATGAGCAGAGGCGATGTGGATGCACAGACGCCAAGCACACAAGCACAGAGAGGGAGGGTCGTACAAGCCCACCGCAAGAAGGTGACCATCTGCAAGTTAATAAGGAGGAGACCTTAGAAAAAAACAAACCTGTTTCCACTTCATCTTGGACTTCCAGCTTCCAGAATTGTGAGAAAATACCTTTCTGTTGTTTGAGCCACCCAGTCTGTGGCACTTTGTAAGTTCTTTCCTCGTTGGGCTACTGAAACCCCTTGTGCCTCCTTTAATCACCTTATATTAATTATAGATGTTTGTTTCTGAGTTATTTGCCTTCTACCCTTTGAGTTCCTGGAAGTCTGGACTTACTCATGTTTGTTCCTCAAACACAACCCAAGGCCAGATTCTTGAACAGCAAGATCTCATTAAATGCAGAACTAATTTATTCATATAAATAAAAGTAGCATGCAATGTAAATTATAAACAAAGAGGAACAGGAGAAGCAAATGATGGCATATTCATATAACAAATGATGCTTACAATCAATTTTTAATAATGTGGGGAAAGTGCATATGCTCTTATACTAAGTAACAAAAAAGAGAGAACAGATTCTACCTTCAGGATGAGCACAGGTGTATTAAAATTAATAAAAAATGGCTGAAAACATGCAAAATGTTCACAATGTTTCATGTGGGTAGTGGAACTGTGAATGTTTGTCATCATTCTTGCTTTCATTTTGGACATTTCTACCTGTGGTCTTTCCTATTGAAAGTCTTTCTTACGTGCCCGGGAAGTCCCCACAACAACTTGTACTTACCTCCTTTGTTGCATCTCTCTTTCTGCATTCCAATTTCCCACTTTCTTATTTCTCTGTTTTGCTAGACTAGACTATAAACTTTTGGAATGGAAGAAGTGCCAAATGTCCTATTGTTTCTCCAGTGCCTGGCTTATTCTAAAACACACAGTAAGGATTCAGTAAATAGCTCTTTAATGAATGATGGCAATAACCACAAAAAAGAAGGCTTTTTTTTTTTTAAAGGAACCTCTCCTTAAACCTCTTTTCTTTATGTCTGGTAATCCAGAAATATGTGAGCAGTAGCCATTATTTGTCACTAGGAATGGAGACCAGTACTCGTTCAGGTAGTCTTGCACCAAAAAGGGGATGAGATTGGCCCACAGGGAAGAGAGGAATTTTGTGATCTGAGAAAACTTTCTGAAAGGCCCAGGTGTGCCGCATGCTGAGGATGGAGAAAATAAACCTGGCCACATTTTGCTGAAATTTTTCAAACTTCTTTACCACTCAGTGTATTTGTTCATCTGCAACTTGAGGTCACAGTAAGATAATACATATGTGTTTACAATGAGAAGTTGCTAGCAAAACACACAGAGTGTTTAGCTGCCACAAGCTGACACATTTTTCTCTCTGAACTTTAGCCTCAGTTTTTGCGGTTAAATTTAGCCATGAATACCCACGTCCACACTTAGAGATGAAAGTGGGCCCATCGCCTTAAATACCAGGTCGGGGTCTCCTTCCAAAGCTTAAAAACTGCAGAGTGACCGTGGAACCCACCATGGAGCCC